>JAYMTF010001080.1:0-26518 GCA_036897485.1 Pelargonium nanum | reverse complement strand
TGTTCAAGCTTGTATATATATGTCTTGTATAGGTTTCTTAGGCCGTTGCAAGATAGGATTTCGGCTCTCCACTTAACAGCCTAAGCTTTTAGGTTAAAGTAAACTTCAACACTCATATACTTATTTATTTCTTAGTTCTATATACATTTGAAGGGCAATAAGATCTTATCCTGTCGGGTAGGGATGGGGTTGAAATCCGAGACCCCCCCTTTTTTTTTATCACAATTGTAAGATCATCTTTACATTACTTAACCTTTTATAATTTGATATGGTCTTGCCTTGTGCTATATTCGACTGATGCTTAGATGATTATTTCTATCATAGATAAGACGACTGAAGGAGAATGTGCTGCATGAGTTGCCACCAAAACGCAGGCAAATTATAAGACTGTTGTTGAAAAGATCTGATATTGTTTCTGCAAAGGTTGCTGCTGCTGGGATGAAAGATGCTGCTCAAGACACTTTGGAGAATTCAGATGAACCTGAATATGATGGTAATTTAGCATTTTCTTTTCAACTATATTTGCAAAGAAGTTGCATTGGAGATTCCTGCTCGCTGTTTCTTTCATAAAATGCCGTTTATGTAAGATCACCTATTGATCCCATGCAAGTCATATTCATAAGCTCTAGTATATCACCGTTATAATACATGATAATTGGTTGCTTTTGTATTAACACTTGAAGATCTAGTTTTGGTATTAACACTTGAAAACTAAGTACTAGCATAAATTTTGATATGGTGACTGATTCTGATGTCCTAAGTTTTCAGTGTCATCTATTGAGTAATTGGTGAACTGGCCTCACCTTAGTTTAATTTTTATGGATTTAGAAAGATGAAGTATTTTCTCACATTGCTTTCAGGTTGTGGGACTTATATTAGGTCAGAAAAACTCTCCTACCAAGAATTAGGCATTGCAAAGCTCAATGGGTTTCGTGAATGGATTTCTCTTCACCCACTAATAACGCAAGATGGTGCAACAGAATTGGATTTGAACCCCAATTCTCACAAGATGATAATATTTGCCCATCACCTTAAAGTTCTTGATGGTGTACAGGTTAGGTTCTTTATAGATCAGTATTTTGTTTTAACTAGATGGGTCATAACTTTAGGCCTCTATTTATTTGTGGTTTAGCAATTCTTCCTGAAAATATTATGTAGGTGCCTTTTAATCAAATCCAAGGTCCACTTCCCCAGGTTTCAAATGATCTTTTTGAGTTACTTTTTAATTATCATCTCTAAGATCTCTTAGGTAGCGTTTGGACTATTTCAATGGGAATGAGAATCGAGGAATGAGTGCCAATATTTTTTGCGGGTTAACTAGGAACCATGTACTCCTGTTTTCATTCCCACTCCACCCCATTCCCTCATAATTGCCAATTTCTTTCCCTCCAAAGGAAAAAAGGCATGAGATTCGCAATTTTAAATGATTGTATATGTGTCAATATTACATTCAAAATTGACATAGGGAAAAACATTCCCATTCTCATGAAAATTATCTAAACATTACCTTTGTTAGTTCACCCACCTGTTTATCTGTTTGTTTTTCTTCTTTGCTTCGTAGCCCATTATACACATGTTCTGTTATCAATATCATAAACAGTTCCATAAAAAGAAGAGAGTTTAATATTATAATTCCTCTACTTTCATCTGTCCTACAGAGTGGTTGATAAGTTAATGAAAAAAGAAACATGTTTCCCTTGGCCCCTTGCATTGATTTACTGGTGGACATTGAATCTGCAATAAGGCTGTCTCTTGAAAATCACCTTAAGTAATGATTTACTATTTTGATGGGATGTTAGCAACTACCTTCATGCAAAAAGCTATCGGAAACTAAAGTTGGTCACTAAGATTTACTTTTGCCCCTGAAGTAATGCAGATTTATTGAATTATTTTATCTTATTTCATTTTTTTATAGAAAAAACCAGGTTTACTTACTCTTGATATGTAATGTATAAAATGTTATGTAATTCTTAACTTTGATGATTGTGATTATGTTATGTTGACTTGAGTTTTATTTATCTTGATAGTTGTGGGAATTCTATTTGATTGTATTTCCTTAGTTTGAGAATTCTATTTGATTGTATTTCCTTAGTTTGATCTTGACTAGTTGACTGTTATGACTTATGAGAATTCTATTCACCCTGGAAACTAATAAGCTTTCATGAGAGATTTTACTGCTCCATTAATGTTTGCACTCCGAATCTGTACAACCATTTGAATTACACAGGAATTTCTATGCGAAAAAGAGATTCATTTTGTCCGGATTGATGGAAATACACTTGCCAGAGATAGGCAATCAGCTGTTCAGTCCTTCCAATCATCATCTGAGGCTAGTATCTTATTCTCCGTTGTGGCATGATTTATTTTGTGATTTTGTTGTCTTTTTATCATTGTAGTATATTTTATATGTTCCCCCTTGTCATGGATCAAAAATTTATGTTTTGGCCTTTTATCATTTGAATAGCTTGCATAATTTACTTTTGAGATAATCCTCTTGCATGTAGAATGCCTCTTTCTCTTAAAGTTGAAACATAGTTATCAAATTTTAATGTACTATTTTGAATTGGTAGTGGTAGATTCCACCTTTTGGAACTGAAATGTATTTTTACTGTCATTTGAATTATTTTTCTTGTGCATATTAGTTAAACGATGGTTGAGACACATCTTATCTGACCCAAAATACATTTGGCATTTATTGATGCCACATATCTGTACACCCTTGTCCAGTATCAGTTTTAGTGCTTACAAAAAGTGCCGGTTCTATTTACAAAATTGAAGGATCTATTTTGTAAGATGTAGTTGAGAAGCTATCTTAATAATTGTTATATGTGTGTGTGTGTGTATATATTCCAAATTTATGAAATTACATGTAAAACTGTGCCCTTGTGTCTAGATTTTCTCTAGCTGTGAACCCATCACCTTTGTCCTTCATGTTGAGACTGTTTCACACAGGATGCTATAGTCCGCCTTCCAGGGTTATATCCTCATCTTTATTATTTGTCTTTATAATAACACTAGTTTTTTTATTCATCAGGTTAAGATTGCAATCATTGGTATTACTGCTGGGGGTGTTGGACTTAATTTCTCATCAGCACAACATGTTGTATTCTTAGAGCTACCTCAGTCTCCTTCATTGATGCTTCAGGTCTAATGATGTTATGTTTATTAAATTATTTCATTAATCAAAATTTGAATTAATTCATATTGTTTAATTAGAGCACAAATATATTCGTTTCGGCAACGTGTTTACACTAATTAATTCTAAAGTTTTGTAATGTTTAAGGGTAGGAAAAAGATACAACAACAACCAAGCTATTTTCCAAACAATGTTGAACTCGACTAAATGAATCCTCTAGCAAAACTCTTTGGAATCCATTACTCATATTCTCCTACTACTCCATCCTTTCTAATGCTATCTCTTTTGTTTAGCCAAATGTTATTGTTAGAGTGACTGGAAATTAGGAGGAGATATGAGATGTTAGAGTGGCTTTAAATATGGAGATAGGAGATTGATTAGCACAGTTTTAGAGATATTTTATCTAGATTGAGCTGATTTTTAAGATTTTGATTGAGATCTTTGATAGATCATGATTATTCTTTGTATTACAAATTGGGTTTCACCGATAGTGAATAAATGAATCATTTTCTCTCAAACTTCACATGGTATCAGAGCATTGAGAGACATATATAATTGTTAATATATCCTACATCGAAAGAATGTAAAGTCCGTTGCCACTTGATATACAAGATGGGCCATCCACCTATCAATTTATGCTTTTAGGTTGGATTAAAGTTTAACATAGTATCAAAGCTAGTTTGGTTTGGGCCTATCGAATGGTCTTTGTTGCTTCCATTCTTGGTCCACGTGCAGGGTCCGTTGTGTTATCCTGTCTGCACGTAATGGAGAGTGTTAATGTATCACACATCGAAAAAATGTGAAGTCCGTTGCCGCTTGATATACAAGTTGGGCCCTCCACACTAATTTAAGTTTTTGGGTTGGAGTTTAACAATAATCTTTTTAATCTCATTAGCAGTCTGGCACTGCTGCCTCCATGGCAGTGGTGCCGAGCTCTCAACAACCCAAGTCTTCAACTTGGTAGCTATAATCTACCCAACCCTCTATCTAAAAAATCTCTATAAGTCTTTGAGCCTATCATCCGACTAAACTACTACTGAAACCTAGTCTTTGAGTCATGAAGTCAACATTCTTACGACAATAAAACTATATCATTAACATCACGACAAGATAATTTCAATGATCCATTTTTAGCCATCATTCATTCCAATCTCAAGGTTATATGGGATGTTAGAGTGGCTGAAAATAAAGAATAGGAGATTGATAATGTATAATACCCTTTAATTGTAGAAGAGTGGAAAAATGTATATTACCCATTTTATTTATTTTAAGTTGAACTAATAATTTGAGACATTTAGATTTTATAAATATCGTCTTTCGAGTGAGGCTATTTAATGATTGTTAGATATAACCTATTAAGAAGTATAATTTCATATCCGTGTCACTCCTGTATGTTTTCTATAGTCATTTCACTGGAAACAGTAGTATCCTTTTTTTATCTTCTTCTCATCCCCCAACTTTTCTACTCCTATACTTAGTTTGTCGCCTCTCTCTCTCTCTCTCTCTCTCTCTCTCTCCTCTTTTAATTAGTGAATATTTAATGTATCTACCACCTTTGAATTTGTTTTTTGAAGGCCGAAGATAGAGCTCACAGACGAGGGCAAACAAATGCAGTTAATATATACATTTTCTGTGCAAAGGTGCTTCTTTTCTGTTTATATTTTTGTCTCCCCTCTTTCTTTTGGCCTTAAAAATATGGACGTGATACTTCTGGTTTTACTATGATCTTAAGACCTTGTCATAACGCAGGATACTATGGATGAGTCACATTGGCAAAATTTAAACAAGAGCTTGCGATGTGTTTCATCAACAACCAATGGAAAATATGATGCAGTTAAAGAGATAGCGGTATGTATTTCACATTTACCTCTGTTAGTATATAATTATAATTAAGATATATTGTAGGGTTAAGAAAAAATCTGATTAGTTTATTATGATATTTTATATCAGATCTGTCAGTGTTCATTTTGTCTATATTAAGTATGTTTTGTGGGTCCATAAAATGTACATCACTGGAGTCTGTAATCCGCGTGAGCCACACTCTCAGTCGGTCTTTCTCTCGAGTTCGAGTCTGTCACTCCGTTATTAGTGGTTGTCTTACCATCTTGTTGGCCCAGTCCAGACCAGTCACCGCCGATCTGCTCATCACCGAAGTCTGTCGACCATCTGATCAACACATGAGTTCCACGCGTCTTAGCCGGAATCTGTTTTCTCTCTGGTCATCTGCCCATCAAACACGAGAGGCACATGCGCAGTCCCCAGATCGGGTCATTCTCTCGGGTTCGAATTTGTTACTCCGAAATTGGTGGTCGTCTCACCATCCTGCTAGCACAGTCCAGACTAGTCACCACTGATCTGCTCATCATCGGAGTCTACCGACTATCTTATCAACTTGTGAGCTCCACGCATTCTCGTCACCTATGTCTGTTTCATCCTATTGCAGGCATATATGCACTCATGAGCACGTGAACACCATGCGCCGCTGGAGTCGTCTCCTGATCAAACAACTGACATCTTTACCATAAACCGATTTTCCGCGACAAACTCAACGTACCTTGAGTTTGGGGGGGGGGGGGTGTTAGTATATAATTGTAATTAAGATATATTATAGGGTTAATCTTGTCATTTTGCTTCTTTTCTAGCTATATTTAAGAAGCTCATGATGTACTCCTATCACATCAATCAGATAACAATATGATAACAATCCAATACATCTCTTAATCCATATCTCCCATCCTAAAATCTAACTAGTGGGACTCACTCGCCTTTCGGTTGGCCGGCGGACTTGAAAGGAGAGCCGACCGGCGGTCTCTAGACTTCTTGGTGCCGGCGGTGAGTCGAGAGGAGCACTGGTGACGGAGACACGAGCTTGAGACCGAGAGAACTTCTAGTTCACAGCGACGACGCGTGTGAATCACGCGGTTGACGAACGGACGGTGGAGCACCGGAGATGTGCAGATCGGCGGTCTCTGAACAAGCTGGTGCCGGTGGTGTGTGAGACGGAGGTGCGGAATGGTTTGAAACACAGAGGGACATAGGGCATAGGGCTGGTCTGGTTCTGGAACGTGCAAAGTGATGGGGTTGAGAGAAGCAAAGATGGGTTTTGGTTTACAGAGGGCTAAGTTTATGACATATAGGGTACAAAAGGGTTGGATTATTTCAGGCTTGGCACCGCTGCCATGGTGGCATGGCGGCGGTGCCCGGCGACCGAAAAATCTCGGAAGGCTCCGATACCAAGTTAGATTTTAGAATGGGAGATATGGTTTTAGAGAGATTGTATTGGATTGTTATCAGATTGATATGATAAGAGTACATCATGAGCTCCTTAAATAGAGCTAGAAAAGAAGCAAAATGACAAGATTAACCCTACAATATATCTTAATTACAGTTATATACTAACAACCTCTAACTTTGTTCTTGTCTTTTGTGTTTATTTATCTTCTTTAGTTTTAGTTAGGAGTTAAGTTCTTCATAGATTCTCCTTTACCAAACAATTTCTGAAAATCTTTGCTTTGTTTAAATAACTTCTTTACAGCATAGAGATGTCAAATACTGTTAGGGAATGCTTATTAGATTTGTGCAAAATCCAAATTCGTTTGTTTTATAATAATAGTGGCAACCTTTATCATTTGTTGAATACTATTGTTCTTAGTTTTACTTAGATCTATCCAAATTCTGTTATTTTAGTTAATACTTAAATTGCATACAAGTGTCACGTAGGGCTGTTCAAAGGGGTCGACCCGGACCGGACCCGGACCGACCCGAGGCTAAAACAGAGGCCCGGAGACCGGACCGACTATGACACGGGTCATGGTCCGGACCGGACCGGTAGAAGGCGTCCCGGACCGACCCGGATCCGGATGACCCGGACTTCAACCTAAAAATATATATTTATTGTCCAAACTCCAAAATCAGATCTGAGATATGTCATTCTCAGCCACCAATTCATCTCTTTCTTCTCCAATGAGTACTCCTCTCAAAGCCAAGTCGTGCCCTTGCTGCTCGTTGCTGTTACCGCGCAACACCGGACGTTGTGTTGGTGGCGTCGCTTCTCGCTGGTGAAGTGAAGAACACACATAGCCGTCTTGGTCTATTTGAAGCTCGCCGTCGTCCATACATGGCTGAAGGAGAAGAACACATCCAAAATTGAAGGAGAAGAACAGCCGCCACACAAGAAGAAGAGTAACAAAAATGAAGAAGACAAAACCCTAAGACTCTATTTCAATCAAAGTAAGAGCCAAAGTTACCAAACTAACCTTTCATTCCATTAAAATCAGATTATAGGTCAGGACATTTAAGTAATTATACTATTTTATATATATAAATATTAATATCCGGGTTGGGTCCGGGTTCATCTGGGTTTGGCCCGGACCGGACCGGACCGACCAAATATTACATGGACCGAACACAAGACCGGACCGAATCTGATCCGGGTGGGGTTCGGACCGGTCCGGGTCGGTCCGGGTTTCCGGGTCCGGGCTAAAATGAACAGCCCTAGTGTCACGTTAAAAAAAAATTGCATTAAGTGTCAAAATTTTGTTTGTTGTATTTTTATTGTAACTTTCGTGGTTGCATGTGTTGCATTTCGGAATGTATGCATCTGTTATTTGATCCAACAATAGTGTGGGGCATGTAAGGATACCTTGTGGCTGCATCACTTTCACCCTAAATTCAGTCTGATATTTTAATTAAACTTTTGATCGGCCGTCATCAAGATGTCCTTTTAAAGCCTAATATAAAGCATAATTAAAAATTTGAAGTTGGATCAGATACACATAAAGTTATAGATGGTCTCTTGTACTGCCTCCATCTTGCCGCCCCTAAAATAAAACAATATATAAAAATAAAAAGATGAAGAACTAAAATAAATAGCTTTATTATGATTACTATATGTTCATTCAATTAATTTGGTAATCACTTAATTTTTTAAAAGTGTTGTTAATTGCAATATTGTAACACCTATGCACCAGGCACATGAGTTTTTATAAAGTGTATAGTTTATCTATTAAAATTTGAGATTTTGAGGTCAAAATGAGATTCCAAGTAGCCAATTGGAACTGTCAATATTTAGAGGATGATTTGAATTGCATTCATCTAGATAATATTGATTATTCGAAGATGACATGTGATGTTTTTATTTCTTGCTATCCATTTAACTAGCGATCTTGAACTCAATTACATATCAGATCCTATTTACACTTTAGAAGTTATATCTTGTTTTTAAGGCAGTTCTTAAAGTTTATTTGTAATAGTTTACATGATAAACCTAAGATGTGATTGTTACATGAGCTTTTAATATCATTTAGTTCACAAGACTCGGCTTCTTACTTACTCTTGAGTTCTGAATTGTCATTGCCAATACCATGGGTTTTCAGGTAGTTTTTATATTCTAGTCTGTAAATTAACCTTCTTCACTCCTTCAAGCTCAGAAGGGGTTTACTTTGGTTTTAAAAAATTATTCCGTCTGACAGGCTGATAAATTTTACATGCACATTGACAGAGAAACTCATGCTTTGATGTACTTGTTTTGCCATTTTATCTGCACCCACAGACAACTTTTGGCCAGGATATTATGTTTATTTGCAAGATTGCTTTTCACTTTAATTGGATTGGCAGGTTGAAGGTATATCTTACCTAGAAACTTCTGGTAGAACCGATAGAAGCTGTCAAGATCATATCTTGGGGAAGGATTTATGTGGTGAATCCTCAGCAGAACCAACCTTGATAGCAAACTCTGGATTAGCTTTGGGTATACAGTCTTCTCAGCTGCATGATGAAATAGCAGGAAAAGGAAATGATGTATCCGAGATAGAAATTCAGAAGAGCTCTTTAAAGCAAAAAATAGAAGAATATATTTCCGAAAGTTTAGTCACAAATTCGGACAGAGTGTCTTCTAGTAAGTGGGATATGGACTGTGAAAACAAGGATCAACCGGAACAGGTATGACTTGAATAAATTTCATTCCCAAACACTCATATGACTTCTTCATTCTCTCTTTAGTCTTATATAGAAGGTAATAATTGTTAGTCGGTGCAGGACTGCAACTTCTACCAACATAATGGAGAAATAAATGACGGTCCGCTTGTTCAGCCACTTGAAACTGATACAAGTTTCTCTAAGCTGGCAAATTCTCTTCGGTTTGAGGTAAAACGTATATACTTGGCCGCAAATTTTTAACATACTTTTGATGTCATAAATTTAGCATGCAGAAATTTATTAGTTCATTGAAAAAGAATGGTAGAGTTGCTAAACCATTATATATTGATATTCATAGGTTTTGCCTCTAGAATGTCATGAGCGATCTGATGGGATTCAAGTTTATAAATTTAATACTAGCTTTTGAATGTGTGTTGTAAATATAAATGAGTGAGTGTTTGATACTTTGATCCACATCCACTGGTAGTGCATAGATTCTTTTCACTAGCACTGAAGTGGCATAATCTGATTTGGCTAAACCTTGCCAAACATGGTTGTATAAAATGAGATGTGTGGCACGGCAATTTAATGAGGTGGCAAAATCAATTTCATTGCATATGCTTAACTTATTTACACTGACATTGGATCTAATATCAATCCAACAAATATAAGATTCTTTATGGATTTAAGCTTTCTTAACACACATTTGTAAGTGGTAAGTTTCATGGCATGTACTTCAGGTTTTATCCAATATAGTTCAAAACTTTATGTTTGCTTTGGAGCTATATCATTCTTTGAAAGTTTTTTTTTTTTTTTTAATTCCACAATTTCTATCCATGTTCTCTAGCCCAAAAATGTATGCTTATTTGTGGAATTGAAGTTTTACACAATGGTGGGAAGCTTATATAAATCAGCCTCTGAGAGTTGATATGATCTGGGCTAATCCCTTTGTTTAGCAGTTTCTTGTTTCGTCCTTAAAGTTTACTGATTTTACAGATCCCATGTTGGATCAATAGCATGCATTGATAAGCCATACAATATTCCTATATTTAACAAAGCGAAAAGGTTCCTCATTCAACCCAAATCGTTCAGTCACCCAAGTTTAGGTTTCAAATAACTGGTACAATTTCATGTTCTGAGAATTTGATATATGGCATTGTTAGCTCATGAATGATGCAAACAGTTTGTTAATTTTTAATTTATCTTATTGGTTCACATGCTTTTAGATTAGCCAATATACCGGAAGAATACATTTGTATTCTTGTATTCCAGGGAAAGATTTAAGACCATGTCCACTCTTTGAGAATTTCCGACCAGAGGAGCTTGAGTCAGGAAGTTCTCCCAGTGCCAATGATAATAATCAGAAAACAGCTTGTCTCAAAGACGACCCCACTTGTAGGCATGCTATTCTGGCATTCCTTAAAGAATGGAATCAACTAAGGCCAGTTGAAAAAAGGAGATTACTTGGAAAGCCTTTACAGCTTCCTTTAACTGCTGAGTTGTGCTACTTGAAGGAAAGCGCTAACCACAATAGTGGGGTATGTTACTTAAATTCCTTTTTTCACCGTCTTTGGCCTGTGCAAATAAGTTTAACATATTACTTTAATATCTTTAATGTACTGCCTGATATATCTCTTTGCCTTGGATACCAATTCTGGGAATCAAATAACAGGGGCTGCTACATGGTGGTAGCAAGCGACGCACTACACCTTTGTGTGAAATCAGTAATCCTTTACCATCAAATGCAGTGTGGAAAGAGGTCCTTGTTGGTAGTGGAAATGGGAAAAAGGAGAAAGAATATACTCAGGCTTGGAGTGTGACAGATGAACCACTCTGTAAACTTTGCCAAACACCATGCACGTATGTCTCCATAACTGATCTCTTGTTGAAACTAAATGAGGTAAATTATAATTACTTCATTTGCAGGGGCAACAATGCGAAGAAACCTGAATATTTTGAGGATCTTTTCTGTAATCTTGGATGCTATGAAGAATATCGATTAAGAACTAGTAATAGATTCCTCCGACAGGTTACAAGTTGAATAAGATTTTAGCTTTTTGTATATCTTTCTCACTCTATGGGTGTTGATTTCTGTATACATTTTTACTTGTACTAGTGCTAACCAAAACCTGATTTCAGGAACTTTTTGAAATTGAACATGGGGTGTGCACAAATTGCCAATTAGATTGCCATCAACTTGTAAAGCACCTGAAACCTTTATCATTAGAAAGGCGGCACTCTTATATTGAGAAAATAGCACCAAAAGTGGCATCAAGAAAGACATTGTAAGTTTCTTCTCGAGTAAAAATATCTGTATAGCTTCTAATAATATGCTTTGGTGAGCATTCATTCACAGTTGTTGAGGGGTATCTTTGTTAAGCACTATGTTGGCACATGTGCCAAACACTTCGATGAGGCACATAATTTATTTCTGTGGTAGAATGGGATTTTGTTACACTTCCCAGATGAAATTCATTGTCCTTACCCAACAGTTTTGGTGTTCGATTTCTTCAGGCTAGACAAGCTGGTGAATGATCCATCTGAAGGGAATGCGTGGCATGCAGATCACATAGTTCCTGTTTATCTTGGTGGAGGTATGATACTCCTGATAAAAATTTGATACATAATCTTGTATTTTGACTTGGTGATGGTCATCAAGTTTCAATAACAAAGGCATTCTGCTAGTGCAGCCATTATCTCTCCATTATGAACACAACTTTGCAGCGCATAAGATTTGATCAAATGAGATACCCATCCTTAAATTATCTAAAAATTTGTCAAAGGAGTTTAGCAGTTCGAGTTCTATGTTAGAACCTATGTTTTTTTAATTCCTTTAGTGGCTGGATGCATGCATCACATTTTGTGTCTGAGTTGTAATATTGAAGAACCTAAAGAAGGTTGCTTTAATGGAATTTACCTAGTTATTCATGTTACGGTACAAAAGAGGAAGAACATTTAGTACAAGATGATTATAAAAGATCTGAATAATCTATATAAAGCAGAAGCTGTGAAGATGAAGCTAGTAGGATACTTGCAATTATCAATTTTTACACACTATACAGTGGATATTGAGTTTGCAATTTTTATTTCTAAAGTTGATAATTTGAGAAGACTAATCACTGTCTACATATTCCTGATGCGAACAAAAAAAAAAATCTCTAGGTGAATGCCGGCTAGAAAACATGAGAACTCTTTGTGTGGCCTGCCATTCAGATGTAACTGCTGCACAATGCACCGAACGGCGCTCAGCAAGAGCTAAAGCTAGGAAACAGCTCAAAGCCATTATGAAAAATCTCAGAAATGGTCAGAGCACAGAAGTGATTGAGACTAATTTAAAGGTATACATTGTGTTCATGGCCTGGTTTATTCCCTCCATCTCATATAGCAAAACTTTCCATCTTTGCGCATTCTATGTTGTTTGCCTTTTCAAAAGTCTGCTCAAATTTGATTAGGTTTACAAGTTTAATGGTACATCTAGTTCATGGGCATAATTTATTGCCTCAATATTAAGTTTGTAGGTGTCATATGAATAGCTCCAGAAAGTAATATATATTTTGCTTAGCTGTATCAATAATTAGTCAATGATATGTCCTCAAAAGTTGGATATGGGTTGTGTGTAGTTATTAGTTATTACTCCCTCCGTCCCAAAATGAGTGTTGTTTCTATTTTTTAGAAAAAGGAGAAGATAGTTAATGTGGTATATTTACTCTTGTATCTTTATGATCATGTGTCAAGGGATACTAACTTGTTATAAGGATAATATTGACAATTCATTTTGGACGGAGGGAGTATTTGGTTGGTTCCATGTGGTTTTTTCTTTTAGGATGAGTAATTTGTTTTGCCTTGGATGCATTTTGGTAGCCTAAAAATGTGCATGTACTTGTCAACATACATAAGAAAGAAAGAAACTCAATGTTGGCATGGTTCATTTGGAAGGTAGTTTGGATTAGAATTACCTTATTTGCAAGCTTACAGTATGTTGAACTAGTGGGTTAATTTACGATAATAGCTTGGTTTGCAGGAAGAAAACATAGCGGAGGATGAGCTTATAGTGAGGGTTCCGGGAAGTGCATACTCTGGAGATCAAAAATAGCATGGACGGTTAGTCGAGGAAGTGAGTTTTGAGAAAGAGTTTTTGCATTCCAATTCATAATTGTACAATTGTCATAAAATCCGAAGCTAATGTAAGAATGTATACATTGATTGCTATTTAAAATGGAATGAAGGTATCCCATACTTGAAGTTAAGTTCCTTCCATGGAATTTAGAGGAGTAAACACCCTAAGTCAATTGTTCCGATGATAGTTGGTCCTCACAAGCTCATTTATTCAGCCTCCCTCGTGGGATACCAAACTCACACCTATGCCCACTCTCCACACATGAAGTTTGGTCATGGGTAGCCACACACACAGTAGTAGGCTCTCCCATCAAGTAATGAACTAGGTCATGTGCAACGCTAGATGAAAATTCTAGATAAGATATGTCTTATTGAAAACCTCCTAAATCACCATGTTGCGCCCTTTAGATGAACATGAGTGAACGTCATGTGTCTGGTACAATAAGTTGACAATCGCCTCTTGGCTCTCTCCTTGAGGACCCTACCTCAAGGACACTCAAGTGATGAGATCATTAATGCCTCAACACATTGACATCATCAATGATCCAACGCAGCGTCACCATGCTCCCTACCGCCACGTCGTCATGACATCACATACCTCACCATGACATCACAATTGGGTATATGATGACATAATTGAGTAAATGATGTTATAGTATCTCATTTGCCACAAACAATAACCAATTTAATCTATTATGTATAAATATCTCCTCCCACAAGGGTAAAATATCTACTCTTCCAATTTTGGAACTCATTTGCTACATTTCTCATTTTCATTCTCTCAAGATTCTCTTCATTATTATTTTTTTCCTCTCTAGTTTGCTTATTTGGTAGTGCCTATTTCATTAATTTAATTATTTTATGTTTGCATTTGAAATAATCTGGAATACGACTTCAAAATAAAAGCATGGTTACTAAGATTGCAACACGAAATGTTCGTAGATCTAAAATATGTATGAATGGGTTGCAGTACCTTGTGATCTCTACATGTGTGCAATACAAGCAACTCAATTCATGCATAACTCTAGCACAACAATCAAATGGGAATCCAGTGATTACATAATAGTTCAAACATATATAACTCTGGCCAAAAGAACTTTATGTACTTGACGTGTATATTATATACACTAATGGTGTATTTAGGAACCAGTTTCATTTGAATAACTTTAAAATTTGAATTTGGATTTGGCAAAAATCCAACATTCCCACAACATCATATTTCAAAATGACAACTTTTTCCTGGTCATTTGAAATTCTATAATTTTTCAAACATTACATTTGCATTTGAAATACAACATTTCAAATCAAACTCATGTTACCAAACGCAACCTGATGACATTTACGTTATGCATGTAGCGATGGAGGCTCATCTTTTGGTCGCAACAAGTGCACCACAACTCATGGTGCATCACCCATACTGCTGGTTCCTGCTGAAAAGAATAGCTCGGCTTTCTCCATGAAACTCCTAGGGTATCTATAGTGCAACATCAATGCTTCCGAAGCAGGTACATTTTGCTTCAAAGCCGAGTCTTCACTAGGTTTTGCTGATCTGCTATCTCTTTGGTTTCTAATCTTGCCAACTTTGTTGTTTCCCGGAGCCCCGCCTTTACCCAACAAAACCCGGCTGCTTTTCGCACTGTGACGGCTGGGTCTCAGAGAGTCTACTTGAGGTTTTTTAAACTCTAGACCCAGTTGGTTACTACATTCGCTGGAATTGTCCATTAGCGTATTTTCGAGGTTTGGATTGGATCCCACTGCTGGCAAAACATTTTTGCACGATCTCAGCAACGAAAGAATCATATCCAGACTGAGCTCTTGCTGTATCACATCCTTGTTCTGTTCACATCCATAACAAGCAGCAACTAGTGTGCCAGCCAAGACTGGCATCAACTCAGGGTCGCTGAAGAACACGAAAGGCAGATCACATACCTGTCATCTTACATCTCAGCTTTTAGATTCTGTTGTTAACATTTTCATTTATATTTACAATAAAGTAAAGTGGAGGCATCAGCTTGCCTAAAGATTTACTGACCTTGTGAAGAATGGTAGGACTCTTTCCCCAGCGAAGGACGGCTTGATTTCCGGTGTGGAACAAGGAAAAATGACCAAGAAGGAAGAGGGATTCAAGCAGAAGCAAACCAACCTGCGACAGAACACACATTTAATGATACTTCTTGGGTGCTCCATATGATTCATAGTTTCTATGATCGTGAAATAAACTATTATTCTAGATCAACATTCAACCATAAAAGGCACCACGGGCTTTATGCACTTAAGAACCTTTCAGTATACCATGTGGCAGATGTCTTGTTTTGTTGGCTCAGTCACCTCAGAGATACTTTCCATGGTAAGGCAATATACACTTAATTTTATCTGGTCTAATGCTGTTGGATTGGGATAAAACTTGGTCAAAATAAAATCCTAGAATGTTCCCAACATTGTTGTCTAAGCTCACTTTGTAGGTGATCCTTGAAGGTTGCTATGGTCTGTAAACAGACTCGTTGATATGCATTAGCAGGTGCATAACTGATGCCTAAACTGATGAGCAAACTTCAATAGAGTTTCAATAGCTTGTTAATGATTTAACATTTCATTACTTGGCCAGCCTGTATTGTTCATTAGACACAATCAACTCTTTCATAAAAATACTTCACAGCCAGATTAATGTTCAGGCATGTCCAACACATAAAGTGATGTAAAATAAATGCACATGCCTTGATTAACTAGGTTATACGCAAAAATCTTGTGGCTGTTATGAGTGTATAATCAAAAAGCAAAGGAGCGAATAAAATCACCTGATCACTAGCCGCTTTCCACTCATTGGTACAATGAGAAAGAAGAAAACTCATGAGGTGGAAAAATTCCATCCTTAGATCTGGCCTAGCCTGTCAGAAATTAAGGAAAGAAATATAGGTCAGCTTGGTGCAGACCAAAAAATTACAAATAAGAGAAAATAACCTTGGGCCTTAAAATTGTCAGATTTATGTATAAAAAAAGTTGATAAGGTGCCTCAAAGTACGGTGTAGAATTTCAAAAAATGGGGAAAAAGATCAAAGTATTGTTGTTTGCTATATCAATACCTTGGATACACCTTTGAGGCAGCTCTAACATGACTTAACGTAAGTAAAAGAGTGATAACCATACTCCTGTTTCTTCCTCTCATCTAATGTTTTAAATTCAACAAAATTCTTCATCATTTCAGTATACACTCTCATACTAACTTTGGAGTATTATTTCAATGTTCATCATATATTTGGAATATGTTCTTGCCAATTAATAGGATTTTAGTTATTTTATGCTTTTTCATGTTTGTTATATTTGTTGTAGACCACAATAATCTGAATATCTTGTGATAAGTTTCATATTCCATATTACCCCTCTTTCACACTACTTAAATTTCATAATACATTTGAGCTACTGGAATAGCATGCTAAGAGTATGAGACATCTAGATCTATGATCTAAACCAAACTATGGTGACTCATTGTTGGATAGATGATATACTGCTGCATCTGAAGTTTATAAATCCATATCCATACCGCTATGTCCTGAACATATGGTACAATTATCTCATATCTGTATCCATGATTAATAGCTTAAAAATAAGAAATCAATCATTGTCTCACCAAAAATCCAACACTAATTAGTGAAATTAACCAACTTACTAGAATTCTCTGCATAAATTTGATATCTAAAAGAGCCAAATTGTTTAGCACTTTCAGCACTGCAGTTGCGACCTCTTCAAAATTAGATGGAAGAACATTTGAACCCTGCACCAGAACAGAAGTTATCTCAGATATTTTGTTATCTCCAGTAGCTAGCCTCACAACCAAATATATAATTTGAGAAACTTTCCAAAAGAAAACTGCTTCACAAGAAAGGGACGTGAGTATACATTCACAAAGTTTCAAATGCTTGGCAAACAGTAGTACAGGAACGGTACACACAGAAAACACACTTGCATAACAGCATCAAGTCGCATCCAAACTTTTCGGGTATTACATCAATTCTATTTTCATTCAATTTATCCATGGCGATATAAATATAGTAGGAGTACACCCCTGACTGCATTCCCAGCCCCTTCTCTCCATTTTGGATCCATTTCTTATACCTCTCCAGTAACAGATTCCCATGTAACAGATACTGAATTCATTGCAACTTTTCGCAAACCTATTTTCCAGAAGTTTTGTGGCTGACCAATTTTCTCTGCTTGGTGTAAAACACAAAGCACCTATGGCTTAGGATGGGACTGGGATCCTCTACAAATCTAAAATTCTTTTAACCGCAATCATAAGTTAAGATTAGTAGTAACTTTAACGACTCAAGTTCATTGTAATACCAATGAATCTCATATGTAGTAGGCTAGTAGCTGTTGATACCATCCACGTTCTAGTCTTGTGGATTCCACTTTCTTTTTTAAAACACTTTGTCATGGAAAATGAAACAATAACTATTCAAGTGTAACAAATGCTAGGAAAGTGGGATCCCCAAGATTAGCATGTGGATAGGCTTGACAGCTGCCATGTACGAGATTCATTGATATCAAATCCTTGAAATATTCTTATATTAATGTTAGCTGTCTAACTCACTACAGGATTTTGACAAAGGAGTGTTCCAAGGTTTTCTTTTCTCTCAAAATCTCACCTCCCTACAAACCTCATCAGACGTTTTTTTCTTTCCCAAAGTATTTACAAACCATGATGAAAATATTCACAGAAAGAGACATATGATCCTAATATCCCATAGCCTCATACTCAATAATTAAAAAGAATGACTATAGTAGCACCGCCATCAGGAAAGAATACTTCAATAATGTCTGTCAACCTAGGAATTAGAAACATTAGTCTTACAGAAACAGAAACACAAGTGCCAGTAAATAAGTTACCTGTTCAGCAGACAATCGATTGTTTGCCTGGAGTAGCACTGCCGTCAAGAGAGAAGGAAGACTGACTAGTCCAGTTTCAGATATGGCAGAAAGAAGAAACGCAACTGGTTGCTTCAAGTTCAACATATTTTCATTCTTTTGTTCTGCACCAAGATCCACCAAGCGCTTCTCATCCTTCTGAGGTACAGAAGGTTTGGGAATATCCTCCATAATTTTCTGGGGTTCAACTGGAACATCTGGCTTGCAGTTACTCAGATCCAGTGAACTATCATTTGGCTCCTTTTCAACGTCCTCAGTAATGGACGCGGAGTTGCCATATTTGTTTATCTTATTAGATAACTTATCTAATGGCCTATCCTCTGGTACATCTGATAAAGATACAACTGTGCTACCATTTAGTACAGACAAGGAAAGTGTACAATCTTCACAAGAGTTAATTGCAGAGATAAGTCCAGTATCAATGGAGTCGATTATAGTTTCTGGGCTTACTTTGCCTACCACATTTTCAACAGGAAAAGATTCCCAATCGATGAAACTTTTAAATCCAGGTCGGGAGGTTAAAGCAACCAACAGATGTATACTTAATAGAATTGAAGAAGGAAATGGAGACCCTTCAACCTGGGGCCTATCATAAAGAGCAAAAAGATCACGTAGTCGGTGAATAACTTGGTATGCAATCAATAGCTCCAGCAAGCCATCCCACATTTGGAGTTGTCTTTCCTCAGAGCTTATATGACCAATAATTGTTGTAACAGTCCACAGAAAACCATCCAAGACTTCAGAGACTGATTCAAAATTTTCAACTGATGTTTTACTTGCTAGTGAGTTTGAGTTACCAGGAATATTTACAGAAGCTGCAATTTTTATATAGTTCTCAAGTGCTGCTGACAGCATTGGGATGATTGGAGGTAAGAGATTCTGTGCAAGAAAGTAACTCCTGTTTGCAGGTGCAAATAATACTACCCTCAAAAGTTTCAGAAGATGTATAGTCACCTGACAAGCTTCAGGTTTGGATGTATGAGAAGCAGGAAGTGCAGAAGCAATAAAATCAAGCAGACCGGCTTGGCGAGAAGCCTGAAGCTCAGGTTCCTTTCCATCCAAAAACTGTTGTGTAAAGAAACATCATTAGCAAGTTAATGACAATGATCATATTGCTAACGAGAAAAAAAATAAAAAAAGAAGGATCAAATTGCATAAACAAACTGATCAGACTATGTTATAAATGATGCCCAGCCATAACTTCCAGTCTTAAAAATTAAAATAATTGGCAGAGAAAGATCACAATGACCACTCAACTCGAGAGCTTCAATGTCACATGAGATGACTCAAGCTCATGAAAGAATTGTAAGTATGGTAGATGACTCTAAAACTAAACAAAATTAATAACCCAAATTCCACTTACCACTAAGGATTACCATAGTTGATACAGAGAATGATAAACAAACTAGAAAATTCTGGATGGAAAAAGATGGATCTTCTACGTTTCACCACCAAAATTTATCAACCTACTGCAATCTGCAAATTAATATGACAGGGACAGATTCAATCTGATAATAGATAGATGGAATGGTGCAGAGACACCTACTAGCAAAGGCCAAATATTTGGTAGCTGTTTAGGTAGTGGGGGACTTGGCCAATAGGTTAGTACTATAATGACGAATTATCCAGTTTCTTTTTCTATATTCAAGTGAAATGCCTTTTTATGAATAGCCAGCGCCCTATTACACAGATCTACCCACTGCCAAATTATATTCATGAACGTTGTGTAGAGAGACAAACAAATTGAAAGTTGTAGTCACCTAGCCCCAAACTGAACCAAAAATTAAGAGCAGATTCTTGTGGAAGCATCACAATCAAGATAGTTCACCACACAGCATAAGTCAATACTCAATACTCATTATATTCTTTAAATATAGGTCCAAGACATTTACCTTAATCATTTCAGCAGTTATAAGGCCAATACTTGCAGCCCCTTCTTTTCTAGCTTGCCTTAATCTTTGCAGTTCCTGAAGCCATCTCCCAATTTTCACCCTTGCAGTTCCCACTGCTGTTCTATACCCAATGGTAGCATTCTCATTACCAACTGATGGCTCAGAATATTCAAATTTTAGAGCCATAAGCCTCTGCCGAATTCTTTTAATTCTTCGCTTCATTGAATGTTGCAGTGTACCATTTGCAAGAGTAGAATCTCCTAGGCCAGAAATACTGTTCGCTTGATAATCTTCACCATTGTTAGTCGGTGTACTTCTGCTCAGACCCTCCTTATTTAGAGACCGACGCAGTAAAGGTGATTGATCCCGGAAATCGGTAGAAGCTCTTTCTCGTATTTGCTCCAGGTAAAACTTGCGACGCTGCTCGCTTTCTCTTAGTCTCTCAACTAATTTTTGGGCTAAAAGTTCAGCTTCCTCTTGTTGAGCTCTGACTCTTTCCTCCTTTCTCCGAAGCTGTTCAATGGCCCTTGCCTCACGTGCTGCACTTGATGCTTTGCGTTCCTCTTCTCTTCTAACTTGAGCCTCCTCCTTTTTCCGTTGTGTCTCAGCAAGGCGCTGTAACTTTTCAGCTTCAATGAGTTTTTTGCGTTCTAAAACAGCCTCCTCCCTTGCCATATCCTCTTTCTGTTTAGCTTTTATCACTTGAAGTTTTTCAGCTCTCCTCAACTCTGAATCATGAAGTTTCTGGCGTAACATAAGCTTTTTATTTTCTTCATTTAGGGAAGTAATGAAACGAACCTCATTAACTTTACTGCTTTCATCTCCAGCTCTCCTTGCAACCTGTGCTAGAAAAGCTTCATGGCGAGACTCGCTACGCTGGTGACGGGCATACATACCCTCCCGCAACTTCATACTGCGCACAGCCTGCCATTCATTAACACGGTTCAATTTTTCGGACGTACGCTGAAGTTTCTGGACTCTCTCATTCTCTAACTCATTTCTAATTCTCATAGCTCGTGCATGCTTTTCTTCTGCTTCTCGTTTCGTATCAAAAGCAGTTTTTTTCTTCTTCTCTGGAGACATTAGTTTGTCATGCAAAGTACGTGCACGTTCAGCACTTCTCCTGCTCATGCCTGGTGAATGTGAAACACGAGATGAAACACGAAATGGAGATGAAAGTATGTCCTCCCAGTTTCGCTTCTCCTTCCATGCATCCATGGATTTCCATGTATTTCCATTTCTCTTTTCCTTTTCATTGTCCCTTTCATGAAGGGGAATCTGCTTCTTGGGGATATCTCTGGGATTTTTCACAACAATACTTTCTGTCGACATTTTATCTTTCTTACCAGAAGGCTTCCCAGCTTCCGATCCAACTTGTTCTCTCTTGCTTTTACCAGCAAGTGAAGCAGTAGGTAGGCCATCCTTTAGAGATAGTCTAGATGAATTTCCATCAGAAGAATACGAGTTCTGAGAAAGGACACGCCCATTTTGTAGTGAGCGCCCTTTGCTATACCTGCCGGATTCAGCATTCCGCTTTTCACCACTAATATTTGCTAGAGAGAGATCTGAACTTCCATTCAGGCTTTTAGATTTCATAACTATATCATTAGAATTGGATGCTATATCACTTACTTGAGCTGACTTCTTCAGATGAACACCAGATGCATTATGGTGATTGTGATATCCAAGACCAAGGTTGTTTGCATCATTAGTTGAATGATTCTTGGCCCTTTCTTGTTGAATTTGTTTAAAAGCCTCAAGAGATGAAGACAGTATCTCTGCTCTATGAGGTGAAGTAGTCATTCTCCGAACCTGCACTCAGGAAAAGGGAACGTCTTTATATTAAAGATCGAGTTAACATGAAAGCATTTTAGAAACATAATCGAAAAGGTCACTAACTTGACTCAAAACAACCAACATATGCAAAATCAACATCTGGGCATGTACAGACATGCATGCTTGACTTTGATACACGTGAGTGTACACAAATTTTATCAATGTAAGCCAATTTATCATGCTGATGGGGAAATAAGAATAGCTCGTTTACCTCCCATGAGAGAGCATGCGGCCTACGATGGTCACTCTTCAAGGTGATTGGCACCCCATCTACAGATTGAGAGGACCTTTTAACATTCTCAAACTCCTCAACTCTAGACTTAAGATCTTTAAAATCAGATGCTGCCTCCTCAAGAACAAGAATGGCCTCTTTCATTTGCTCCAAATCACATTCCAATTCACAAAGAAGATAGAGTTCATCTACAGCCCTATTGAGATTCTCAAATAAAAAGCACCAAAGTCGTTCCCTAAATCTTTCTTTACTTTCACCTGTACCACTTTCTCCAAGGGCACTAATATTTTGAACTTTTGAAATACTTTCATCCCCATGGTTTTCAACAGAAGCTGAAATGATAGACCCCCCTGAAGTTTGCATTCCTGACTTTTCTGGAGGACATGACTCATCTTGGGTTTTTATCACTACACTTGAATCCTCAATTTTATTTTGTTCATCAGTAAATTCCACCTCATCAGCACCTAATATAACAGGGACTTGAAATTTCACATCTAGCCCAACCTCTTCACTTGACAGACAATCAACACTTAAATCATTATTGTTTATTTGTTTGACGTGTTCAGTATATATTTCTTTGCAGTTTGAAACATCATCATCAGTATTAAGCAATGTGACATTTACAAATGGTACTTCCATATCTTTTGAAGATGCTTCAGGCACCCCATCCTGACTTTTTTCAAATACATCATGCTTACAAGTCGAGATAGGTGTTGGAGTAGAAGCATTATCTATACCTGTAGATGTTGCTACCAATTTATTCTCTTGTGGGTTTATGCAAGGAGAACATGAAACCAAGTCACAATCACTTTCATGCGTCCTACAGGCCAACATATTATCATCTCCAATATCACCAAACTTGATTCCAACCCCAACTGTCTTTTCATGATTCTGTAATAAAGCATCATCCTCTAGATCGCCCCACTTGATTTTGTGAACGCCATGAGGCTTATCCTTCAGAGAAATGTCCTCTGTGTCTCCAGTTCTACCATTAGAACCGCCAACAAACACCAAAGGTGACTTGGGACATTCACTATCTTCTCTAACCGCATATTTACAAGGGTAACAGCCAGTCTTTTCAACTTCCTCTGACAGGTGTGAAGCATTTGCAACACTATCCAGAGTATGTACAGCAAAACCTTCTCCCGCCTTCTGAGGCTGGGATTCACATTTCCCAAGCGACTTTGTGTCTTTTTCATTCAATGAGGGCTGACCACGACTAGAAGCATTTCTTCCCGACAACCCCCCAACCCAGCTCTGTAAGGAGAACTTCGAGCTACTTCTATGTTTCTGGAAAATAAGAAAAGAAATGAGAGAAAAAACAATAAAAGTATTGTCTTTGGCATAAAGTAAAATAATCTATTCCTTAAAAAGCCATTAAGCTATGATGCAAGATCAGCTCCCAGTTCTAAATTATATCCTAAATAATAAATCGGGGTAATTACGTAAACCTTCCCTATGGTTTTGTCCACAAACAGATAATTAACCAATTTAAAAATCCACGACACATAACTACCCTAAAGTATATGTCCACGACAATTAACTACCTTAAACTTTAAAATACAAATTTTGTTCATAAGAAAACTATAATACCCTTCATTCAATGTTAAATTTTCAAATAAAGATATCTATTTGAATTTGTGAAGAAAAACCAATTGCCTTTCACAGACTATAATCTTGTGATTCATAAGTATGTTTTGTGATTCATAAGAGAGAACAAGAATATCATACCATGTGAAAGACTATTGATTTTTCTTCACAAATTCAAATAGATACAATTATTTGAAAATATAAGATTACATTATATTCCTTAGGAAGCCATTAAGCTATGATGCAAGATCATCTCCCAGTTCTAAATTATATCCTAAATAATAAATGAGGAATCTCAGCCAAGAGACAAACAAAATGGATCGGGCGGGGCGCGGACATTGGGGCGTGTATGGGCCATGATTTATTGGCTGAGAGTCTCAGCAAATAAATCATGGCTGAGAGTCTTTTTTTCTCATAATAAATAAGTAGATAAAGAATATTATGCCTAATTAATAGGATAAACACTTAAATAATCTATTTAGGAAACTTGGGAACCCAGATGTAACTGAAAGCAACAATCTTTCAAAAAATTAACTTAAAATTGGGGCAAAAGAATGTAATCTAGCTTCATCACAAGACAAACAATACAGAAAAAATATGAATGTGGACAAGAAAGATGATGATCAGAGAGTACCTTTTTAACTTCCAACCATCCTGAACCTTGATCATCCACTGCATCTACATTGCTCTCCATCAAAGACAGTCAGAACCCAGAAATCATCTTTTGAAAAACCAGCTCATTAAGATCACCACCAACCCTAGTTTACATTTCACAATATCTCATTTTAAATGTACAGAAAATCAAAAAATTTCTCGTCCTACGTAATGATCACCGTCATCGGAACAATCTGTATAGTCAAGGAAACGATGGAGTTTGATTTCAAACAATTACTGAAAAACAAAAAGCTGCGAAATTTGTTTGGGTAGTGAAGAATGTGGGGGCGAGAAATTTGATTAGTGAGGAGAGTGTGGAGTGGAATTGAATGGAATCAGAGAGTGGAATGTGAAGGAAGGTTATCTAGGGTTTCCTTTTTAATTCTTAAATTGGAATTGGAATGAGACGCAGAGGAGAGAGAGTCAGGAGAGATACGTACGCGTTTGTGTGAGAGAGAAAATGGTTTGTGACAAATATGTCCTTGGGAGACACATTGTGATCTAGAGCTCACAAATTTAGGGTCGGGTCGGGTTTCGGTTTTTGGGCATAAATATATTGAATTTTGTGGGTTTAACTGACCCGACTAAGTTCGGGTTGGACTAGGGTTAGGTAAAAGTGAGGTCGGATACCCGTTTGAGTTCAAATTGTTAATTCTACCGTGGACGTGTTAGGTAAACATGTAGTTTACCAAAACAAAGGAAATGGAAATGAGTGGTTGGTTGAGTCTCGATCAAGACACAAACGAAATAGATTCAAGTTTGTGTTTCGCGCTCACAAATTCGTTGAAACAAGTATGTATATTATATTGTGAGGTGACATATTCTCAATGATAACTCTTTGTTAATATTCTTTTTTATGTGTTTGGTAAATATGAAGATGACCAATTTTTTGTATCTTATAGTTCTGCTTACAAATGGATGACAAATTTAAAAGAAAATGGGTTAAATGGTTCCAGATTTTCTTAGACTTGTTTGTATTTTAGAGTTAGTATTTAAATATTTTTTTTATTCTTATTGTTTTCAACCCTGAACGAACAATATTTTAGAATTGCATCCATATTATAACATGTTATGATTATTTTTTTATAATAATCATTTAAAATTTAAATCTATCCAAACACGACACGTGACATTTTTATTCATGTTTTTGAATTATTTAAAAAAATCCACGTCAGCAACTTTAACGGTCATTTGGATGAAAAGTAACGGCGATGACTCATTTGGTTTACTTTGTGATAGTATGGGGACTGATTTGCGAAGTTGAGACACTAATTTAATTTATTTTATGATAATACAGGTAACATCTGGTCATTTATCTGAAAAAAAAAAAAGAATTTTGCAAACGGCGTCGCAAAAACGTTAAAAATGGAACAAAAGAAACACAAGCACACAGCAGCTTCATTTTCTTTCTATGTTCTGTCAGCCGCCGGCGAGTTGAGCACAGTCAGGAGCCACCGTCGAGGAGCACCGGCACCGGAATCGGGTCTTCCGCTGACGTACACCACCACCGGCACCTGCTACTGTCGAGGTACTATTAGCGTTTCTGGGTCTGCAATGCCTTCACCATTGGAGTTATACTCATTTATGGGTTTAATTTTTGCTTAAATTAGGGTTTAGGGTTTGCAGATTTTTGTGTGTTTTTGTCTAATTTTGTGTTTGCTGTTCTTGACTAGAAATTGCTTGATGACTTGTGAAAATCTTGTCTGATTATGTGATTGCTGTTCTATTGGCTTTTTCAAGCATAATAAAATATATAATCTGACTTTTGGCAGATATGGAATTATTTTGCTACTTTGGTTTAGTTTGGTGCTCCTTTTTGCCTTGATCTGTTTGGTTAAGTCACTTTTCACATGTGATACCAACTTATGAATAATGATGTTATGCTAATTGGAAACTTGATTACTGCTTAGAATGACAATTTAGAGTGTTGAATCTTGTTCAGTGCTGAGTCCTGTTTAATCCAACAATTGGTTAAGGCTTCTTTAATCAAATTTTTTTTGAGTTTTCTTTATTTTGAGTCATGCTTCTGGATTTGGGAAGCATAATCTTGTTCTAAAATTTTACACAACCATTTGAAAAAAGAAACTACCAATGCAAATGGATCAAAAGTGATCTAACAAAACCATTTGAATAAGTAATACATCATACTCATTTTGATTGGTAGAAATCTATGAAGCACGGGTACTCCTAAGAGGAGGACCTACCGGTACCGGGTACTTACCG
>JAYMTF010001079.1:0-26519 GCA_036897485.1 Pelargonium nanum | reverse complement strand
CACAAAAGGGATCTGATCAGTAGCGGCCGTTTAGATGATGTCTTCCAATTGCAGATCAATGGAATAATAGCAAGACTGGAAGAGCACAAATTGAGACAATCATTGTTGATGAAGAAATCCTTTCTCCTCCAGGTAAGACACAACTCGCCCCGTCATTTCACCAGGCGTGGGGCAAACCCCGTCTTTTGGTTGAAGCTCTATCTGGATAAATGGGAAAAGACATTGTTCAGTTCAATGAGACACATTACAGTAACCATCATTCTCAGAACTTGTAATGAAATCCATGCGTGTATGGTCTTGATTTTTTTTGTGTGTCAATACATACCTCACAATTTAATGGTGGTTCGTACGGATCATCTATCCCAGTAAAACCTGCAATGCAGTAAGGTTATCCAAAACTGGTCACAGAAGGCTTGCTCCTTTCAGCCAACACAAGAGAGTTATAAAGAAAAATGGTTATGAAATAACATTTTAGAGAAAGTGTTCTAACATTACAATACTTGGATACTTAATACTTATATGTCTACTTATTAAGTTACTACCAAGTAATATTGAATATATCTACTTCTAGTGTCTTGCAATTATAATTTTGTATAGAAGGTAACTGAATCTCAACTTCAGAGATAAGAGTGATTGCGACAATATATTAAGAACACTTAGCAATAGCATCCATGAAAGAATAGAAAAAGGCACGGCAGTACATTCTATAATAAAAGAAAATATGAGGAACACATAGGATTCATGAAAGAATAGTGAAAAGCACGGCAGTACATTTTATAATAAAAGAAAATATAAGGGTTTCGCCAGACTGAATGAGGATTCAGACAAACCAAGGACAGTACACATAATCAGTTGGGACACATTGCAAACTGTATTTGACGGCACTATTATAATAGGCTCATGTCACACATTCCTGATGATAATGATTTGAAGTTGAAGTACCATGAGTACTATTACTAACATTCTGTTGCGTATCTCCTGTTATCCGACAATCAAAATATTCGACTCAATTCTAAGCGTGTGTCACAACAAATAATAATGCAAGCCAAAGATACAAAAAGCGGAAATAAAGAATAAACAATGCACACTGAAATTTAACGTGGTTCAACAATTTGCCTACGTCCACACGGCAGAGTCAGCAGTAGTGATATGGATCGAAGAGGAAGTTACAACATACTGTATAGAGAACAAGGGCAGAGTGCAAGAAGCATACATAGAAAGAACAACATAGGCAGTGTTGAGAGAGCAACACACAAAGAGCTCAAATTAGCTAGTGTTTATTTGCTTCCACCTTAAGCTTCTTCTACAACCTCGAGTATTCTTAACTTCCCTTTGCACTAGAACAAGTAAATAAAAATGGAGCACAAATAGTAGGGCCCTAATATATAAATTGATAAAAGAGTCTTTTACTCTTAAGAAAATTTTGTCGAATTATTCTTCATCTTTGATTTACCTCCCTTTATCTTGTGAGAGTAGAATTTATATTAAAACATGTCGATGTACTCGCGCAACTTATAGGCATCCCTTATTTGGATCCATTTTCTTTTGGCTTGGGGAAGAGTAAAAGAACATCAAAATTGTCCATTGTGTTATAAAAACATCTAAAACGTGTTTCAAAAGCATACCTTTAATCTTTCCAGCATGTGCAAGCTTGTAAAGGCCTTTTGCATCTCTTGACTCACACAAATCTAGAGGCATGTTCATAAAGACCTGCATAAAGATGCGCAAAATGGAATTTCACTGGCAAATTTTAATCTGTGTCAAGACTGTGAGGAGCCTTACCTCAATAAAGTTTGCATCAGGCAGCATTGTACGGCAAGCATCCCGGTCTTTCCTATAAGGTGATATCAGACTAGCGATACATATTAAACCAGCATCTGCAAAGAGCTTTGCCACTTCCCCTGTTGAGTAATTGATAAAAATATTACTAAAACACACAAAATTAAAGAAAAACCACATAACAAGCATATAATGTACTCCAACAAAATATTGCACTAGCTAGCCTTCTCATTGTGTTGGAGTTTAAGTCCTCCCTATTAGTAATTATTTAGATGCTGTCTATAACGATAATACTTACAAATTCAAGTGTATAAATACACACACACGCAAAAAAAGGAAAAAAAAAAACAGAACGGAAACAAAACCTATAAATTTGGGGTTTTATCCACAAACTCTTCCAAATTACGTTATCTTTTTTTTTCACGAGCTTCCAAATGAATCTGGAGTGTTGATTGCTATATGTATGATATAAATTAAATTGTTTATAAATATAACTATAACCCACATGACTTCTGATGTAATGGCTAAGGTGATAGACATAGAACAGCAGATCCAACAATGCAGATGTACATATGTGTGTGCTCACACGCAAACAATCTCAGAAATAAATTCAATGTATGTATAAGTACGGTGCAGTCCTTGAAGATGAATCACGTGCATGTATGAAGTCATATTTAACCTTAATGGACTCGAACTTTAAGTAAAAGGTATGTTATCTACAGTAAGAAACTTACCGACTCTGCGTATATTTTCAGTCCGATCCTCTGCTTTGAAACCCAGATCCTTGTTCAGCCCATGCCTAAGATTATCTCCATCAAGGACATAGGATAGCTTTCCCTGAGAGAACAGGTCTCTACTTAATGAGCATGCCAGTGTGCTTTTCCCTGAACAGTGAGGACAAAATGTTCAGCAAAACGCGTATTGCAACTATATTAAGTACTATGTAAGAGTGCAGCACGTTGAGTGGATGTACAATGTATTTTTTTTTTAATTATCTTTTAGACAATTATTGTAGTTGTACAGAAGAGAAGGATTTATCCACAATTATTTTTCAATAACCTGTGCATAAGTTATACTTGATCTGGCTACAATAAACTCTGTTAATGGCTTTCAGATTTCAAGTTTTCAACTGAAGAAATGTGTTATAAAAGAAACAAGTGACATGTAAAAACATTGGCATTTTCCAGTAAAATACTTGATAGATTGATTTATGTTCAGTCGTGTGATGGGGAATTCAAGGCACCCGGTTGATAGATCTCTGCATTGATAGGGCATCAGGATAGCATTAACTTAATGAAACCAATGAAAACTGGATTCATGGTTCCTGAAAGTTTTTAATCAGAATTATCTTATTTGCTACAAAACATTATTTTCTTCAAACCCCACTTGAAATTGGAAGCTACAACTACACAAGCAAAAGACTCGGATAATTCACTACCTTGATTAAAAACCATGTTGTATGAAATTTGATATAAGATAAATCAGAATTACTCACTCTATGGAGGAACAATAATGTTTGTACAAATATGAAATATATAGATATTTTATACAGTTTTTCCATTGGTTTGCCGATATCAGGAAGCAGTATCGAGATACTTCTTCATTACACTAATCCTACTTCTGTTTTGTGAGCAATATCTGCTGATAGTGGGCGACCTCTTGGATAGTCAGTACTTAAGCAGTTAGATCAGATGTTCCATGGCCATTAGTTCCACTCTTACATTATTCTAATCCTACTCGTGGGAAGCTTACTTTCCATGTATGTTCAATCTTTCATGTCCTAAAAGACCTTCAGATTCTAAAGCAACTCTACATTACCCAGTTAATCCAGTTTTACTTATATAGTTGCCAATTACCATGCACTGCAAGTCTGAAATAACAGAGATCTTAATATGCTGTAAGGTCATCTAAAGTCAATTCAAAGAGAAATGGGCTTGACACTGACATATTGCCGATGTAAGCCTATCATCAGTTAAGGAAATCGTCACGCAAAATAGAATATGACACTTCAACTGCAGAAATGATTTATGGACAAGCAATGAAAGAATAGTCTCAAATTAGAGGCCAACAAGAAAATACAGACTCTGGCATAGTGGCATATAATAAAACACTCTTGATAACCATAAAGAAACCTGATCCGCTGAGTCCTGTGATCCATACGACACACCCTTTTTGATTAAGCAGCTTCTGCCTTTCAAGCTTCCCAATTGGCGGTTCTTGCCAAAATATATTTGTTGAATTGCCGACAGTTGACATCAGATTGATCCTTCTTTTTCTCTCTACACAAGGATAATAATAGCTAACCACAGTCAATAATAAACTTGCATTCGTTCACAGAATATATAAATAACAACAACACGTCAAAAGATATAAATGGAGTAAAAATAATAGGTGAAAGCACAATGGAAAGAAGATAACAAGAAACGTGAAATAAAAAATAACACAATTACAAGATCTGACGAACTGGTTGCACCCTTGCACCTCAGTTAGTTTTTCTTTTTTTTTGCTCAGCAAAGAAAGTACTTATATTAAAGGTCCCAAGATGGGAACAAAGTGCACCTGAATTAGTTGAGTTATAACATTCTGCAGAAGCCTAAGCTTTCGATGCATTCTGGGTTACCAAAATTTGATATGCTTACATATATCATCCTAACCAAATCACAGCTTTCTCAAGTCTACATAGATGAGTTATCATGGTGCATTCATTTAAGAATTTCAGTTTTGGAGATCCAAAAACATATCACAAGTAAGATAAACTTCAAATCAGAATGCTATAGCTATTTCACATACCAGATTACAAGTAGCTTCAACAATGCAAATCAGATTGAGAAGATGACAAAACACAAAGGAAAGCTTCTAACCGAGGTATATAATACGGAGTAATGCACAAAATAAACAAATGCAGTATGATTCTTCATTCAATTCATTGTCTCCAAAGAAATACTATTAAAAAGAAAAATGACACGCATCGGCCCACCAAAATATTGACTAGAATATTAAAAAAACACCAGAAAATCTATGCCAATCAAATATTTATTCCACAAGATACGAAGCAATAAAAAATTAGCCAGAAGCTGCTTGGTAGCGTAAATCAGAGCCCAAGATGTAAAAGCAATGATAAAATTGCATGTGGCTCAGAATTGATGAACACATCACATAACACATTCAGTCACAATGTATGGCAAAAACACAAATTAAGTTGTTAAATTATGCATTAAACAAAACAAACCTGAAATGAAACCGAAGAAGAAGAAGAAGAAGAAGAGAAAGTGAAGATCAAAAGAGAGTGAATAGAGTGAGAGAGTGAATGTGGAAAAGGGAGCATTTGTTTCAGTTCTGAGGGAGTGGTTTGATATTTTCCATTTAGGAATTAGGAATTAAGAATGAATTTGTTTCAGCTGGGCCATCCAAATAGTTTGGGCTAGGATAGTTAAATTAAAACGGGCCTGATGGCCCAATTCGTGTCGCAGTCGCAAAACAGCGAGTGTGTGCTTCAACGAACCAGTACTCATCTGGTATTGAATTGTTTGTGTATGGAAGAGCGAGTGCATGAACGATCATGCTGATGCACCTCTTGCCGGGACCCATCTCCATCAACGGCTGTGCTTGTACCGCCGGTGGACTCCTCTCCTCCTCCTCCGTCCTAAGCGATACTGCTTTTCCGTGGACCTCTCTCCATCTTCATCAGAACCGTAGAAATCATCAACGTCGGTGGGGTCCAATAGCATCTTCTTCTTCTTCGATCTACGGTGAGAGGAACTGGAAGAACCATTACGAAGTGTTGGGCATCAGGCGCAGCGCCACCTCCGCCGATATTAAAAAGGCTTATCGTCTTCTCGCTCTGAAGGTACCAAATTAGTTACACCTTACTGCTCATGGTTTTTATTATGTTTTTCTTATAATTTCGATGGCCTGTTTGGTTGCCGAGAAACTGTTTTTTTTTAATAGATTTATACCAAATATTGTGTTTCGCTGCAAGAAATTGTGTGTTATTTATAGTTACTATTTACTTATGCATAATCTGGATTCTGGTATATACATGTATAGATAGTCTGAACCAAACAGTAATGAGGAGTGGTGACATTTATGATTAGAAGGCAATTACATTGAGAGGGAAGGAAGATTATCTAGATTCTAGACATTTGTATGTTAGGGAAATTGTCTAGGTAGATTTTCTCTGTACTATAATTATTTTCCAGACATTTTAATAAGCATTCATGTGTCTTCATGCAAAAATGTTGAGGATTTTCTTGTGCTTGGTGCCTGGGGTTGTGGTGTGAGTACAACGACTTTTTATGTGCTATAAGTTAAAAAGTGAAAGTGAGGACGAGTAGCAGGTTACTAGCTTGATTCAATCATTTATTTTAAATTTGAATTTAGTTTAAGTCAATAGGCAGTTAGGCACATTACAGATGTTTTCAGAATTATTTTGAATTTAGTTTAGGTCAATAAGCACATTATAGATGTTTTCAGAATTATTTTATTTAAGTCAATAGTCACATTATAGATGTTTTCAGAATCATTTTGCTTACGAATTGAGCCTTTTCTAGATTTGAAGGTTATGGGTAGTATTTCCCCCCTAATTTGGCAGTTTGAGGATTGAAAATGGGCAGTGGAGTGCTTAGGACTGGTGATTTACTTTTAAAAAGAGTACGTACAGCCATGAGATCACTGAAGTAACGAACTGTTTGTGCCTGTCAGATTAGCTTTAAGCATTGTGGAGACACTTTTTGCGACTGCAAGTGCTTGATAACTGCTTTCTTTAATAAGTGTGCCTCAGTTCATTTTTAGTACATTCTATGTGTAAGCCCAAAGGAGTAGTTAGCCAAACCTGGATAAAATGTCCTAGGAAGAACATGTATTTAGTTTGCTAACACATCCCTGCGAAACTCCATTTGCAGACACCACCGTGGTATTGCATGTAGCGTGTTTGATGGGAGGATTATACATACCCAGGGAATAATTGTAAGCATAGCTCTGGATATCTCATCTACAAAGAAAAAAGTATGGCCTGGGTATAAATTTAAAATAGTATAACACAACTGAATTTTGAGTTGGCTAATCAACATGATCAATGTGATTAATAAGTAAATGATTTAACTTAAATGTTTAGAAGAAACGATGGGAAGCAATATTTGACATCCTAGTTGATGTTGTGAAGCCTTTGTTTGATTCTTTAGTCAAAGAACAATTTTTTTCTTCTTCTTTATGATATGCGGAGTAGACTTCGCATAGATAAGAATAAGATAGATCATGAGGCCCAAGGTGTTGACTTGTTTGCCACAACACAGATTGCAATCCTTTGGAGAATGAGAGTGTATATGTATGTGCTGGAACTGGGCTTTGAAAGCTTTCTTAACCATTTGAGAACATGTCTTGCCATGTTATTTTAGTGATTATACCATATTGTAATATGTAACAAATTTGCGGCGTAAGTTATTATATGTAGGACAGTAATAACTATTGGAAATATGGGATGTTGAAATTTTTTCGCCAGATGCTTCTGCTTTGACATATGATGTTAATTCTCCTTCATCAAGTTCTGGCACTTTGTGCGCGTGGATGAAAATATATGATAACACTAAAAGAGAAGTTTGTGAAGCTAAATTGGAAGAACTAATAGGGATGCTCTAAATCTAGTTGTTTCTAATAATTTGTTCATTGTCTTCTCTCATACCTTACTTAAAAGAGAAGGCATGTACGTGTCTAAAGGTGCATGCTCCTGTATCGAACATGATTAATTCACAAATTCACATATACATCTCCATGCTTCTCTTGATCTATGGTAGTTGTCTTCTGCACCCTTGTCTAGATAGAGCATTTTATGTTCAAAATTTACACATTTAGTTTAACTTTTGGACCATAAAGTATGTAAACTTGAACTATATTGTCCTGTTATGAACAACTAATGATTTAAATGTTGATTCCTGCTGGGAATTTATCTTTTAAATTGAATTTGTCTAGAATATTTTTTGCTGGATTTCTTCTAAAATGTGAACCTACTAAGAATTGAGTTTACCTGATGACCCATGTGTGAACTATGAGGTGGACACTAATGTTTTTCCATCCCGTAGTGCAGTACCATCCCGATGTTAGCAAGGATTCACGAGCAGAAGAGGTGTTTAAGAGCATCTGTCAGGCATACGAGGTAAGCAGTCTGTATGACATTTTTTTATCTGATATTGGTAGTAATTATGTGGAATATATGCCTTTTCTTTCAGCTGTATCCGACTGCACCTGGGACAATTTAAGAGTAGGAATGTATTACAGGATTCCTAAGTTATTACATACAGTTATTCATGTACTGAAGTTAGATGTGGCAGATGATTGTTTCTTTGGAGTTATTGAGGGGGTGAGGTTTGCCATCTTAGAAAATATTTGATATGAAAAACCTGATTTCAATCAGGAGTTAAATGGTAATGTATGTAGAGGAGAATAACAAGAATTTTAAATCCGAATTACAAGTTGTTTCTCCACCCCAATGCTATTATCCTCAACATGATTGTCTTTGTTTAATTTTATTTGTGCTTTTTTGCTAATATGCAATAACCCAGTGAACTATATGTGGTTTCTTTTGAACAGACATTATCTAATGAAGCGACAAGGATTCAGTACGATCAAGCACTTGAATTCAGAGCACATGAAGGCAGGCCATCTAGAAGCAAACAAAAGTACAACCCAGATTTTGATATTGCAGAAAGAATCAATAGATGGGCTGGACTGAGGCAGAAAATGAAACATGAGAAGTATTGGGAACACAATGATGCTACTAGGCATAACCCTTACTCTTATAATGAGACAGACGAGGAGGCTGAAGACGCAAGCACAAAGGATGAGAGGGGATCTTTCAGCGAAGTGCTTTTAACTGCCTCCTTATCTCTGTTTCTAATGCAGACAGTCGGATCATTACTATCTCTCACGGTAAGTTGTCTGATGGCCTTGTCCGATCAGAAGTTGGACTCAGGATACAAACTTGGCTATGTCATTGCATTGATATTGGGAGGGAGAGGTGGCGTTCTGCTCACAATGTGCCTCTCATTCGCTAGTTGGGCTTGCGGGAAATCCAGCAGCAGTAGTGTTGCTCTGGTAGCGGCAGCCATGTGGGTTGGCTCACACCTTGCAAGGTATGCTCCAGTTCCACAAGGCGCCCTTCTTGCCCTATTGTACATGTCGATGAAGATGACCTAAAAACTGCCTTATTTCTACTCTCCGTCTTGCGTAGCGAGTGATCAACTAGCATCTTTTTCTGAAGAAGTTTGTTGTACATACATTTAAGAGTTGAATTCAAATGATCTTTGACTTCAGAACATAGTACTAGTATTAGGTTTGCTTGCATTTATTGATGTTATGTAGTGTCATACATTGTAAACCAAAGTGCTGTTAAATTCACAGATATAAAGCTCAATTGTTGTTGTTTATTGATAGAGAGAAAAAGAGATATCTATACATAAAATCTGCATTTGCAGAGCCAGAAATCAAAATATATTTTCCCTTGGAAGCTTAAAGAAGAATCTCCCAGTTCATCTCTTGCTTTTCTCTTGATTACGCTAGGAGCTCTTTACTTGCTCGTTAATGTTCTTTAGATTCCTCCACAAGTACCTTCCACTGGCCATGTCCACGAACACCCAGAACCCATTTTGAACCATCTGAAAACATAGACAGATAGATCCAAATTCAAAACCAGAGACCAAATCACGACTGAATTTTCAAGAAATTGAAACGAAGAGTACCTTTTTGAAATCGAATTCTTGATCTTCCGGCGATTTGTTGTCGGCAGCTGAATCGTCGGGAAACAGGCCGTCGTCGTCGGCGTCGGGCGTGGAGCGGACCGTCCTCCAGGCGAAATATCCGGCGAGTAATGCGGAGAAGAACACCAGCAAGAACCTCATCGGACACATGGTTGAACAACTCCGGCGACCGGAATAATAAGGTTTTGGCTTTGCGAGAGAGAGGTTGTTTCGAGAAATTGCGAAGACGAACGGTGGATTGGAAAATAGGGGATGGCTTTAAGGAGGAGGAGCCGATATTGAAAAGTAGAACACGCGGTTTGAATTTGGGGGTTTGTTTAGAAGATTCTGAAAGGGAAATGGTTTTGGTTTATAGGAATTTGAGGAAATTAACAAAAGAAGAAGCAAGAAAAGGGAGGAGAAGAAGTCAATGGTGGGTGAGTTTGGTTTTGGGTATTTTCACCAACTGCTCTGTTTCTCTCTCCCAGGGTGTCTGCTCCAATCCATATTATATATAGTAACAAATAATTGAGTGCTTGCAATGCATGCAATAATAATGTCAGCTTTCCATTCAATATTGAGTTGGTTGGTGTGTCTTTGTGGATGCCACTTTCCTTGTATAAATAACCAATTTTTGTTTTCACCTTGCAATAAATATATTACTATAATGTGTTTTATTTTATTGCAATTAGATGGTTTCAAATTTCCTACACTTGTTTTTCTATAGAGTTGTCCATACACTAAAATTTTAATTGTCATGATTTTTGGACTTTATTTTTTAAATATTTTACTTCCAACACCTTGTTGTAGTCGGTTGACTCATGTCACGTAGACCGTCCACATCAGACGTCTAGCATGACAAACGAAACGATGCATTTTACTTCTCTTCTTTCCTCCGCAAAACGGCGTCGTTTCGTGCTTGGCAGTTTTAAAAAACACGAACCATCTTTTGATCCATATGCGACGCCATTTGTCAAAAGAACGAAGTGAAGGAAGTTGGAGTTACTTTGTGGTATATTTATAAAGCGTATATTTATTTTACGTTTATTTTAACACGGATGTGTATTTATCACCTCATTGTATTTGATTATGACTGGAGGGATTTGAATAATTAAATTGGTCAATATAATATATATCTAACTTGGTGGTGGAGCATGATCAGCATGTGTGGATTTGGATGATACAAATATTTAATGTCTATTTTTCTAAGTTGGGTTTGACTTTATAATTTGTTGTTTCTGTCTATTTTTCTATTCTTCATACAGACCATCAATTGAGCAATACATAACGATTAGATTACTTTAATGATCCAATCCAAACCCAATTTTTACTATTAAAAAAACAGTTTTATGTGTTTGTACATTTTCCCAAAGAAAATGACAGTGGAATGATATTGGACTCAGCAAAATTGTACATTATAGATTAGGATTAGGTCAAATGTTTGCACATACTATTCTTTGTAGTGTATATTAAAGAAAAAAAAAGCCTGCAAAATATACCCATTCAATCTTTACTTCTTTTTTTGACTAAATCTTAACTTCTTTTCAACGCTTCTGGGTGTGCTTTATGTACAATAACAAAAATAATAATTGAAATTCGCAGTTTTGTAAGGTCAATTTAAATATGTTAATTAATCTCTCAAATTTGGTGTATGGTAACCAGCTCATTTACTTTATTTTTCTGAAATAGTTTATGATGACACGTTCAAATGAGTTCAGATAAAATACAACTTAAAAACTCGTTATTGAAAACCAACGAAATCGTCAAGAACTGTCTGGGCTTTTTATGGGGCCAGCCTCAACAAAACAGACAATATAGTTTTCTGAGCCCAAATAATCAAAACCAAACATTGGTTTTCTCATAACAATAAAAGCCCATGACCCATTGACCCAAAAAATGTAAGATACCAACAAATCTCACAAAAAATGGCTGATACTTGAACTGGTCCACCTATGATGAGTACTATGTTACTTGTTAAAAAAAAAAAAAAACTATGTTACTTGTTTTTTCATTCCGCATTTTGTTTGGTTGTGATATTATACTCGTTTATAATTGCTTAAGATCATTTTATTAATCTCACAAAAAACATAATATAGTTTGTACAAATTCTATTTTACGATCAAACTACGAAGATGACTCAACGATGTAAGACTTTCATTTGTATATATGTGATATCGTGAGTTCTCGAATCTCATAAGATAGGATGAGAATGAATTTTAGAAAGAAAGAAAAAAAATAATTCATAACCCAATTTAGTCAACTTTAATCAACCGTTAATGAACTAACAATTATATTTACATCGTAGTATTTTACATGACACTTAATTTACGTGATTTTTTTAAAAATAACACATATATATTGACACTGAAATTTTATAAGATACTATAAATTTGAATTAAAATAACGGCATTTATTTATCGATCACTAACATTCACTCAGCTAAAAAGAATCTAACTTGTCTTCTACAAATATAATGAGTTAATAAATTCTTAGAAATGTGTAGGATATCATTATAATCCTAGGGAGGTGAATATGTATTTTTTAAAAAATAATAATAAATAAACTTCCAAAAAATAATTATCTTATTTTTGCATAAATTTGAAAGCTTAAATAACGAATGATTTTTTTCCATTGCGCAACCATTGAGATTTGAAAAACGCTTGCCTTGGCGGTTGCCATAGTCAATATATAGTGTTGTGTCCTTGCCATTGCCTCCATTATTTTCATTTGAAATTTGATCCAACAAAACACACACAGTTACTGTGATGAGAGCATGGCGTCGATGAAGAAGAAGAAGACCAAGGCCAAGACGACCAAGGTCGTGGCTGAGGTGGTGGCTGACAGGATCAGCAACCTCCCGGATTGGCTCCTCCTCCACATCCTCTCCTTCGTCGACACCAAACTCGCCGTCCAAACCACCGTCCTCGCCAAGCGATGGACCCACCTCTGGCCTTCCCTTCCCCATCTCACCATCAACTACTTCATTTCTCATCCCGCCGACCACCGATCCGACGAATTCGTCGCCGCCTTTCTCGCCAACCGCGACCGCTCCGTCCCGATCCAGCAACTCCGGTTCGACAATTCCGACGCCTCCCTCCTCGAAATGGTCCTCAACTCCGTCCCGTTGCACGGCGTGCACGAAATCCACGCCCGGACCGCCTGTCTCCAACCATTTCGCCTCCCTCTCTCCGTCGTCAACCACCAGACTCTGGTAACCCTCAAATTGTCGATCTCTGAGGCTGTAATTGACCTCGATAAGCTTCCCAAACGCTGGGATCTGCCCGCGCTGGAGACCTTGTACATTAGGGGTTTTCAATTTCAGACCAAAGAGAAGCAGCTGGATCTTTTCTCCGGCTGCCGGAGTCTGAAGAATCTGTTTATACTCTTGTGTGGTTTCAGCTCAGGGTTGCAGGTTTTTCACATTACTGCTCCTCGTCTTGCTGATTTGACTCTTGAATTACTTGATTATCCGTTTAAGTTTGTGGTTTCTGCTCCGGAGCTCAACCGTGTTGACATGGGAGGCGTTATCAGAAACAATCAGGGCCCTGAAACCCTGTCCGTGCTCAATGCCGTGTCCCTCCACCGAGTCAATTTGAGCGTTGCGTGCATTGGTAACATGGCAGCTCTGTTCAGTGTTTTCCAGGAGCTGTGTAATGCAAAGATTCTTCTAATTTCCTACATGGTTGTTGGGGTAAATATGTATACTGAAATGCTATACTTGATTTTATTGGTGGCCTTAAGCTTTGTACATTGTGATCTTACTTATATTTGTTCGTTCTTTTAATTGCTCGGCCAGGCGTTCCAACTGAATCCTGGTGTACTGGAGCATCAAATTTCTCCGTTTCGTAACCTAAATTCTTTGGAGGTTGAAGTATGGATGACAAAGAACATGATACCGGACTGTGTCTTGAATTATTTTCTCTGTAGCTCTCCATCTGCTGTCGTTACATCTCTCAAGGTATGCACATGTTTCGATCACAATTAACGTGTTGGTAATATCATTTGTACGGGAGTTCCAGGCTTCTGATTAGTTCAGATTGTTCAGATTGTTCAATGAGTAATGTGGTAAGAAAGAAACAACATGTGAGCCGTCAAACTAGGAACATTATTCATCATTTTCATAACATTCCATTTTGAGTATAACACGGAAAATATGTTAGGCCGAGATAAGGTAATGTTCAGAATTTTGAACCGTCATAAGTAAACCATAATTTACTTGGGGTAAATCTAGAATTGATTGATCCATTATGCTTTAATATGGAATGCGCTTAAATGTTTGATTCAATTAATGTAAAGTATCATTATTGATCTCGACCTATGACGATACTAGAATCCTTGATGTTGGTTCCATTGTTCGTGCAACACTTTTGTCCCCATCTGTTGTCTCGTGAAAGCAATATCATAGTTAGTTTCAAACAAAAAATCTCTATGCAAAAGTGTATTTTTCAACTTTTAAGTTTGAACTATATTATTACAATGTAGTACATGTAAATATAGGTTCCCCTTGTTGATGTAGCATAGGTCCTACCTTCGCCATATCTCTCTCAGACTCCCACGCATCATTTCGCTGCACTCCCTATTTAGAGTACCTGTTGGCATGCTAAGATCGAATATTGTACTGGGTTATTTGAGAGTTTCTGTAAGTCATGCTAAGAATCTTGTTGATTGCTGTTCTCTAATTGTAGAGAGTTTGATAACTGTGCATTATGAAAATACACAAGCTAATTTGACATCCTTTCCAAGTTCTGACTGATGCATTTCTTTATTCTGTAGTGGCCCAAGCGTCCGGCTTCTTTCAAACCAGAAAAGGAGGATATTCCCGTCTTTTGTGACTTGTGAGTAGTACTCTGGACATGTCGGTTAATTTTAAGCAGTTTAGGTTTGAGTTTATACTGTGATTGATCTGTGAAGAAACAATATTTAGCTGTTTTAGTAGGGTTCGTTCAACAATTAGTATGTAGGAACCTGACCATTAATTATCGTTGAGCGATATCTAGTAGAATTGGAATTTGAATAAAGATTGAGAAGATCATATAGTGTTCAAAATTACCATTGAAGGCGAGATATAAAGTTCCCAGAAATAGGGCATATTTTCCAAACTTGTACTTTCCTAGACTCTCAGTCTGTCTATCAGTTATAGAATCCTTTCTTCTTCTTTTTTGAAAGCATAGAATCCTTTCTTTTTGGTTGTGTTTTCTTGTTAGTTTAGCTTTGCTATCAATAAAATATAATGCTCTTCTTCTCATTCTCGTTTCATTCTATATTTCTCTCACAAATACTTCGATTGTTTTACATTACTATTGAACCATTATCTTTTCCTAGTTAAATTTGTGAAAGTATTAGGTGATGAGAAAGAAAAAAATACAAAACTTTTGAGTCACTAAATAGACTTGAATGTAACAATGGAAGTTTGAAGCTTATGAGAATTAATTTAGATTTTAACGTATGCACATGAGTTTTTTTTAATTGATTGACACGTCATCAGCATGACATGTCAACGTCATTAACAGTATAAGTAACATTGGTTGATGGCATGTTTTATTATTAACAGTTGTTACAAAGTTAAGTTTGTGTACTAATTTGTTTCAGAAACGTTTGTGTACTAATTTGTTTCAGAAACGTTTGTGTACTAATTTGAGTATTGAAGAAAAGTTCGTGTACTTAAATTTTCTTTTTTTTTTTAATTGATTGACATGTCGTCGTTCGTCATCACAACAATGACATGTCAGCCTTGTTAACGGAAAACATAATGGTGTTTGACGGCGTGTACTATTATTAATAGTTTTCACAAAGTTGGTCCATCATATTGGGTATTGAAGCAAAGTTCGTGTGCCAGAATTGATAATTTTCCTATACCTTTTTGTATAAGAAAATTGATTTTTACATTCAATTCTTTACTAATTACTAAAATTCAACACAATTTTTTATTTGCATATTAAACCTAATACTTTACCCAATTTTAAGTTAAACTCATTTTCATTCAATTTTCAAATCCAACCCATTTTTTGTTGTTGATAATATTACCTTTCTCTGACGTACGGAAGCGACGGAGTGAGAGAAGAGATCGATCAACACCTTCTCATTTTTTGTTTCACAAAAATTGCGTCAAAGTTGGGAGGTGTGTCATCGCAAAATTAATTACTTTATTTTGCAACGGGTCCGTTATAAAATTTGGTGCATTTTGTAACCTTAAAATCTTGCGTGAATTTTATGACACAATGGTTTCGCAACAGAAAAATGAGGTCGGCGCAAAATCCGTTGCAAATACAGAGAAAATTCTAGTAATGTGATCACTCATTCTTGTAATGAACATCTCAATTAGAAACTAAGAAAGATTTGACAAGAAGCTAAATTTTTTGGTTCTCACATGCTCTTTCGAATTACCCGGATGTTTTTTTGACAGTTGTGACTCTATTTATCTTATTGTAAATTACTTCATATATAGCTTTAGTAGAATATGTCTTTACTTTGATTTTTGTTGTCACTCAGCTTGTGTGTATACACTATACAAATTGTACATCACAACTTAGAAATCAATAAATTTAACACAAATATAAAATGTTATAAAAACGGAGAGGTGTTCATAATCAGATGAGCTAGTAAGGGTTCCTGATACATTCCTTCGAAGTTCGAACATACCAAATTAGTTAAAGGTGTTGACTATGCTCATATAATTTAACGTAAGTAGCATTTGATTCCTGGACTAAGAACTGGGTGGTTACTCTAAACGTAAATGCATGTATATATGTGGTCCAACGTGCATACCATCAATTTTAAGGAAGGGGCCGTACCAGCCTCGGCAAATTTATATATCTCGCGCGCTTTTTCAACAAAAGTGCGTGTTATGGATGCAAAATTTGTCTATCCTTACAAGTATGATATCGCTCACAAGCACATGAATCTTGCACCACTAATGCACCAAGAGTAAAGACATCTTTTACTACGCAAACGACTACATGCAAGTGTCAAATCTTATTTGTATATCATCTGAGATCTTAAAAGGAATCCAAAACGCATCAAATACTTGACCCAACATGAAATCCAAAATATGTCATTTTATGACTGATAGAACTGTCAACTATGTAAGTGCATGTATGAACAAAAGATGGAGATTCAATATATCTTGTTGTGCCCATAATGGAGGTGGTAGATTCTGAGATGGAATCCATCCATTAAAAGATTCTCTCACTAATTCACTAATACTTGTTGTACATATTGTAGTGCCACTCCTATAACTATTCTCTCTTCTTTTATTACAACAATTGGTTAGGCTTTTTGGCCCCACAACTCATCTACTAATTGTTCACAACTTCTTCTTTTTTTCCCACTAGAAAAGAAAACAAGAAAAAGAACCATTTTAGGGCAGCAAGCAACATAAATGAATTTTGCTTTTATATATTCCATCAACTTGTTTTATTAGGCAACCAGTATTGTCATTGACGCATGCAAAATATTGGAGGAACACAGAATCATTTGGGGACCTTGCCCTCCCCAATGGCTAGGAACTAAGAGGTCTAAATCAACTTCCACTCTTCAAATTTGTAACATGTTCGAGAATAAGATTTCATCTGATGGCAACGTTGTTACTAGATTACGAATTCGAACTAAAAATATGTAGTCTACTTTCTTAAATTTAGTAATCGCGTGATAGATGTCGTCTTATACTTTATTTTTTAAAAATCTACTATCGCACATTTAAATTGTTCAATTGTAATATAAAAGGCAGAATAAAAAAATAAGCCTCCATGTTCATTCGAAGAAGGATTTTTTGGATGGGAGGGACCACGGGAGCATGGCATCGGTGTTGGCCACCACGAATCGAATTGAATTCAGATATATTTTTAATTAGACAAAGTAATGGAATAGCCCCCACCCATTTGGAAATTCCTACCTGCTTTTATGGCCCAACTTTTTTTATTATTATTGTTGTTGTTATTATTATTATTTTCTGTGTGAACCACATATACTGTTCTATTTTCTTGCCCTAAAGGTGAAGGGAAAAAATGGTTGCATAAATATTTCATTTTCAATAATGAAAGTTTTGGGCACTCTAAAGCTTTGTTTAAAGGCAAGGTAGCACATGAAGAGTATGGTCAATAGAGTGAATAGTAGTATTAGTGTATTATAACAAATCTTTAAAATTGTGACACCACAATGTTACCAATTTGAGCTACCTAACCAGCTCAGCCATTGCACAAGATATAAATGAGTCCAGCTTTTTGGACAATAATACATCACATTCCACTGAAACACCATTCATTCCCAGATCATCTTATTATTGTAGTGTTGCCAACTTGGAAATGATATGAATATGATGGAACTTAACAAAGAGACTTTATTATGCACCAACTAGTAACCAATGAAATCAATTTTGTAAATTTTCTGACTCATCACTTTTTGAAAGGAAGAAAAATTGACATTAAACCAGAATTAAGTCCATTAGAATATTTAGTATACTTGTATGCATTTTCATGAGACGACTATTATTTCGTTGTATGAAAGTCGTATCATGATTTGATGATGATTGTTGGGGGGAGACGTCTCATTACTCAAAATGAATCATGACCTCAAGTTGAACCCACCATGGAGCCCATTTCAGAATAGCCCGTAGGATTCGACTTGAGGCGTCTTAAATGAGAAATCAAAGAATAGTCAAATATCATGAATATAAAAAAGAGGAGACAATCAGTGAGAAAATAAGCATAAAAGTGAAAAATACTAAGATTATCTCGATGAGTGAGCGTCGGAGTTGCAATAATTTAAGAGCGGAGTAGAAAGAGAAAATGAGTTTTTCATATCACCAGTAGAGAATCGTGGTGTACGGAATTTTTCTTGTAGTGAACAATGATTATACTTTTGTTTATCACCCAAAATTAACAAACCTAACAATTATTCCAAATCTGATCACTAGAGTGAATTTTGTATATAGTTTTGATATAGGGATCAGAATCTAGTTATTGCCTGCTTTTACATGTTATATAGAATAAGGATGATCTCATATATAGGGAATGATTGGTTGCATTACATTACATTACATCACAAAGTGTTTGGGGTCAACTAACAAGATAACTCAATATTAATCTTGTGCCAATTATATGAAAAGCATGTGTTTTAAAGAATCTACCACTATAATTTTATACAAATTATGTTATGCTCAATTCCCAATCAATCCTGTAATGTAAACCAACTTTCTTATCTGAAAAAGCTTATGGAAGTTGACAAGGTGTGAACCTTTTCTAGAAGCAATAATTGATCCCTTCTTTGTTTAATACTACTACTACTAAATAACCCTTAAAACCAATTATTGATCCCTCCATTCATGTGGCCTTCAAAATGTATCTATAATGTACTAATTCATGTTACATTAGGAATAAACACCATTTTATACTGTCGATGCACGACCATTGTAAGAATATGTAGTCCGTTGCCACCTGATATACAAGTTGGGTCATTCACCTACCTGTTTAAGTTTTTGGGCTGAAGTCAAGTTTAGTATGGTATCGGAGTCTTGTTTGATTTTGGGCCTAGTGACCCGTGTTAGTTGCCTCCCTTCTTGTTCCACATGCATGATACGTTGTGTTATCTGGCCTGGACATGAATGGATACGCCAAATCTCACTATCTTATGGAATGGATTTAATCACTAGATAATGATATCTATCTATAGACAAAACAAAATTGTTAATTAGTTACCATTTTCAAGTCATCTATATTTTGGTTTTTTCTGTCAAACCCAAATTTGGATTCATTGCATTAATGAATGCAACTCTTTCTGTTTGATGCTAACCATTTTGATGTTTTTATCAATAAGACAAGTATATATATATAGGCCTCACATCTACTTCAAATTTACACTAAAAAAAGAGAGATCATCTTCTACTAAGTTGAGAGCTAAAGAAAGCAGCTTGAAGATTTTCCATGCATGAATCTACTTCCCAGGATCACACACCACTTCTATCACATCCATTACTGGTTATTGATCAGAAATTTTAGTGTTTGATCATTGTATTGTCGTTACCCAAAACACCAGGTTAATCATGCTTTTAATTTCCTTTTCTAATTTCACTTTCGAGTTTAAAATGTTATATCACTTGTTTTCAAGAATTGAATCAAAAGATGTTGGAAAAAAGGTTTGTTTGTGCACAACATTGTGGAGTTTGCGTAGGATTCACGAAGGATTAGTGTAGCATATGTTGGTGGTTCCACGTATTAATATTATTATATTCTCTGTGTGAAGTTTGGCTAATGCTTATGATCAACCAACCTTTGTATCTATTGGCATCACATTCTTTTGTCACACCAAAACTGCATGCATGTTGATGTTGGGAATTTATATTCCATTTTCCTTTTTGTTTATACATCTTATAACTTTTTTTTGGATTTGGTTCTTTCTTGGGAACTGTATTCTGATTCTGTTCTCTGCTTTCTTGCTATTTATTGGCAGATTTTGGACTCAGTAGCAGAAATATCTGCAAGCCACTCCTCAGTTCTTGCCATTTCAGTCTCTTGGTATGATCTTCAACCAATCCTTTCTTGTTTGCTATTTGATAAATTTCTGAGACAGAGTCTTGATCTTGTTTTTGTCAGTTTTGCTCTTCTCTGATGGATCTTTTGGTTGATTTTGGCTTGTGGTTTGTATAGTCTTTCATGGAGGCTGATTTCAAGAAAAATTTACTCTTTTGGCTTTTTATTTGAGTACCCTTTTGGATAAGGATCAAAGGGCTATTTGTCTATTGTTGACCTCTTGAAATTTGAGTACTTTTTGTTGTTGGTGTTCTTGATTAGCCCAACACTGAGTTGTGAAATGTGAACCACATGGCTACAAGGAAGGTCTCTCTGGTTTTGGGGCAGGACATGGACATTATAGTTCCAAGAAACAGTAAAACATCAGAATTAGATTGGTCCAAAAACCAATTTTGGTTAACAACATTGTACTAATTAAGGTTACATTTAGCATCTGATCTATTTGCACCAGCTACCACTAAATTTTGATTGGAACCTAATGCCAATCTTATGATTCTTTTTTTGTCCCTCCGGTGCCCAAAGAGGTAAAACATGACTAATCTGATCTTTTTTTGCTGATATGGTCGGCTGCGAATTCTTAGCCATCACATTGACTGGTAGTTGTGAGACCAGTGAGCATTACAAAAATGCCAACTTGACATATTCGGATTTGTTAAAAAAAAACCTATTCTTATCCTTATGCTTCATTTCAGATCACTACCATCAATATTACTCATATACAGGTCATATTTTAGCATACTTGTGTACCATAAACACCATTAAGAAAATGTGCAGGCAATTTGTAGATGAGATAGTTAATCATAATGTCAACATCTCAAAAGTAGATACATGTTTCGCTGTTTAGAGCCGCCACGTATCTCACATGTTATGCATAATCTTCTTGATTTAGTCTTGTACTATGGTTTTTTCATGAAGCACAAAACATGTGCTTTTGCATTATAACCAGCTGCACAAATTTACTGTAATTCTTGTTTTCTTTGATGTGTTTGCTTATGACATGAGACATGTTTTACTTGGTCAAACAAGCAACTTCATAGATGACAGATATATAATATAGCATGAAACATGGATAGATTGCGAAGATGGCGTAGATTATTCGTAACAACTACATGTGCATACTTAAATTATTCGAATGATTGAACACGTTGCGGTAATTCTATATTACCTCTGCTTGACTTCTGGTCATATATATAGTAGGTTTTGTTGTTAGAAAGGCAGCTCAATTTGATCTATTTTCTCTCTCGTTTTAGATCCGAAAGCGAGAGATCTCATTGTTCTGTGTATTTGCCTCTTCCAGCAGTTACAGAAACAATCACCATGAATGCATTAGTGGCAACCAACAGAAACTTTAAGCTCGCAGCTCGGCTTCTGGGTTTGGATTCCAAGCTTGAAAAGAGTTTGCTCATTCCTTTCAGAGAAATCAAGGTGAAAAATCAAAAAAGTCCTTGTCTACATCTTTACATCATAAACATTCTAACTAGATCATTTCTATTGCATTTGTACATTATTTTCTTGGTAGTTTAAAACCCAAATCTATAGTTCAAGCTTTGACTTCTTGAAATGTATGTTTCTTGAGTTTTCTTGGACTCTTGAATGCTTTCTGTAGTTCTGCATTCTTGTAGAGTTGCTCTTAATTACTAGTACTTTGTTTTGACTCTACTTGTTTATGGACAAAACTATAGGTGGAGTGTACCATACCAAAAGATGATGGGTCCTTGGCCTCTTTTGTTGGGTTCAGAGTTCAGCATGACAATGCCAGAGGCCCCATGAAAGGGGGAATCAGATTCCATCCAGAGGTTAGTCTGTGTATATTTATTCTGATGGGTTTTTCATGGTTAGAGTTGTAACAACTGCAAGCCAATCCATGTGACTAAGTGATGTTCAATGGATGATGCATTAATTGTAGGTTGACCCAGATGAGGTGAATGCTTTGGCACAACTGATGACATGGAAGACAGCAGTAGCAAACATCCCATATGGGGGTGCCAAAGGAGGAATAGGCTGTAACCCTGGTGAACTAAGCATATCCGAGCTGGAAAGACTCACCCGGGTTTTCACGCAGAAGATACACGATCTCATTGGGATCCACATTGATGTTCCCGCTCCTGATATGGGAACCGGCCCTCAGGTTTGTTAACTTAACTAAACAGGATGTTCATTGTGAAAGTTGTGAATTTACTTAATGAAGTTATGGGAGATGGCATAGACACAGGCCTACTACAGCCCACCCCTAGTTCCGCCATTGGGGTAATGATCATTTCTTCATCACGTGTGTTTGTGCAGACTATGGCATGGATACTAGACGAGTACTCTAAGTTCCACGGTCACTCACCGGCAGTAGTGACCGGAAAACCCATTGTAAGTACAGCAAGCATCTCAAGAACAGTCTGATATACATAAATCAAATGTAGGACTAACCTTTGTACTATCCATGTAATTTTGATAGGATCTTGGAGGATCTCTAGGCAGAGATGCAGCTACTGGGAGAGGAGTACTCTTTGCGACAGAGGCCCTGCTCAACGAGCATGGAAAGAGCATCTCCGGACAACGTTTCGTCATACAGGTAACCTTCTATACCTTACTATCATGTTCCAAGTTCAGAAAGAACAGCTACTAAATCTTTTTTTGGTGATATCAGGGATTTGGGAATGTGGGTTCCTGGGCTGCTCAGCTGATCAGTGAGAAAGGTGGGAAGGTTGTTGCTGTAAGTGACATAAGTGGAGCCATAAAGAACAGCAAAGGAATTGACATCCCAAGCCTACTCAAGTATGCAAAGGAAAACAGAGGTGTTAAAGGGTTCCATGGTGCAGACCATATAGATGCTGACTCAATATTGGTTGAAGACTGTGACATTCTTATCCCAGCAGCCCTTGGGGGTGTCATCAACAGGTTCTTGATCTTCTCCAACCTAACCATCAGTATCTGGTTTTGCTTCTGTTCCTAATCTTACCTAACAATCTGGTTCTTCTGGTCTGATTGAAGAGAAAATGCAAATGAGATCAAGGCCAAGTTTATTATTGAAGCAGCTAATCACCCAACAGACCCAGAGGCAGATGAGGTTAGCATATATGCTTGGAGTTGAAAAGTTTCAATGCAAAAAGTATTTGGAGTTAGCATATCATAGTTATTGGCTGTCTTTTGCAGATATTGACCAAGAAAGGTGTTGTGATACTACCAGACATATATGCAAACTCAGGAGGAGTTACTGTCAGTTACTTTGAATGGGTTCAGGTAATCATCACATCTTCTACTTGTAAGTTTTTTATTTTTAAACGGGGAGGCTCGAACTTGAGACCTCGAAGGGATCAAACGCTAGAAACCACTTGCCTCGTACTTGAAACTAGCTAAACTAGGATGTGCATATATGTTGTTTTGGGTGATGCAGAACATCCAGGGTTTCATGTGGGATGAGGAGAAAGTGAACAATGAACTGAAAACATACATGACTAAAGGGTTTAAGGATGTCAAGGAAATGTGCAATACCCACAACTGTGACCTGCGCATGGGAGCCTTCACCTTGGGAGTAAACCGTGTCGCCCGGGCTACGGTTCTTCGAGGTTGGGAAGCCTAGATTCTCATTGCCTGCCTGCCTGCCAATTGTTCAATAAAACCATGCAAGAATAACTTCACACCTTTGTGCTTTTCCAGTACTGGGTGCTTCTCTTGCCAATATAATAACTTACATTTTTTTTTCATTGTTGGTTTTCCTCTCCACCTTTAGGCTCTAGAGCACTTACCAATTATGTGTTTTGTAAGCAAATGCAATTCTCATCTCCTCGGGATTATTATATAGAGAGAATTTCCATCTCATTATCATACATAGAGATGGGTCATTATTTTATCTTAAAGAGTATTACAATTGTTTCATAGCATTTCATGTTTGGAAGTTAATTGCACAAGAGAACAGAATCTACATTGCATTTTCAAGAAAATACATGTAACACAACACCCACAAAAACTCTAAACATTGGCAATGCCCTTGCAAGGCAAAGATCAATGTCAACAGTAAATACGCACAAATACACAATCAACCTGTCAATTCAAAACTGCAATGTAAGCGAGTTAACTTAGACCTCAGTCATGACTCATCTTTGGCTGAAAGGCCGATAAAATTTGAAATAACAAATAAGATGAACTTCATTCCAACTACAGGTAATACAATTATCACAAAAATTGCAGTAAGAACTATCCACTCCATTAACAATCATATGTTAATATCAAATCCAGCATTCAAATTGAAATTGTTGATCACTCGATGCATGACAACTGAAAAAGAGGAGAGCACTAGTAATATTACATAATCTAGTTCTAGAAGCCGCCACGACCTCTACCCCTAAAACCGCCACGACCACGAGGAGGACCTCTTCCTCCCCTTGGAGCACCTCTTCCACGGAAGCCACCGCCTCCACCTCTGCCCCCTCTAAAACCACCTCTGCCACCCCCACCACGACCACCACCTCTACCACCTTGTGCTTGTCCCCTGTATCAAAGATACACCATCAACATATGATTTTGAAAGTACACATGGTATTTAGGCATTCAAAGTTAAGTGTATCTATACAAACCCATAAGACAAAATATCATATTCACGGGAATCGGAATAAGAGCTACTAACAACTTTACAACAGAATGGAAAAAAACAGGGTAACATTAGCAAACCTGTCCACCCAGCATACAAAATAACATAAAGAAAATTGCTGAATTCATTACCAACTACTTTTCTTTTCTCAAATCACCGTGTCAAAATACCATTCATACTTTATCGAATAGCCATAATTTACAAAGGAAGTCTAGGATAAACAACAAAACATAAACAATCACAAAGTCATCATAGTATAATCACAAGTGAAATCCAATTCCCTTCCATAGTATACCCAATATTTTAATAGAAATAACCATATGGAGACACTGAGCCTTGAACAAATCAGTTATCATTGTCCAAAAAATCAAGTCAAGAAAAATCATGTTGTGAACAATATTAATCTTTTTACATGATGCACTAAGCAATAAACAATGAACATAATAGATTTCCCATATCCTTCATTTCTCCAAATGCATGTCCCTCAAATCACCACAACCAAAACTAGGAACCTTCGACATGTTAGTGTGGGTTAATCATGCACGCACAGGAAGTGTCGAGGTTAGCATTCATCTTCAAGCATCTACACACTTCAACATAGACTAAACCAAGTAGATTCTATCATCTAGCAACAAACCACACAAAACATTCAACATTTGTTTCAATATGAAATGGCAAAGGAAATAAACATACTTCGGTTGTGGAAGAAATCTTGCAAGAGGCAAGAGCTTTGCAGGGTCTATGTAGAACTTATCGCCAGATGCATATGAAGTTGCCATAATGCCCTCCATCATTTTAATCGAAAAATACTGCAATTAAGAACCCAAATCAGAATAATGCACAAGAGAGCAAGAACTCTCAGCCAACTAAAGATACAGAGAGAACACTTACAGATTCATTGATGGGACCAAAGATCTCATCGACCTTCCCGATTTGTGTCTTGTTCTGGAGATAGATTGGAGCATTAAAATAAGGTATTTTCTCGTTGCTGAGCTTCATCACAGCATCACCCTCACAAGCGTGAAGGAAAGTCGCAACCTCTACAAATACAAACCAAAAATTTCAGAAAAAATAAATAAAAAGCCTAACAAAGCTATGAAAGAGTAAATCTAGAGAACAAACAGACCTACGACTTCGTCCGGAGGGCCTTCATTGAAGCCACCACGGCCTCCACCGCCAAAACGACCTCCGCCGCCCCCGAAGCGCCCACCTCCCCCACCAAAGCGACCGCCGCCGCCGCGACCGCGTCCTCCGTCACGGCCACCTCTGAAACCACCGCCTCTCGGAGGTCGCATGATTCGATGAGTCTCTGAGTGATCAAGTGGGTGCTGTTGAGAGAGAGCAAGAGGTGACTGGTGGCTCAAGAGAAGGAGGTCGGGTTTAGGGTTTTAGTGTTTTAGGGCTTTAACTAGTTAGGGTTTTGACGAAGATTTGCTGACACTTCAATTGTCGAAAATCGCCTTGGACTTTCTACAGAACTACCAATGCAGTCATACACCTAAAACGGTGCGTTTTAAAGGAGATATGACATATATTTGTACTCAAATAACATCCTACTTCCACAAATGCCCTTTTGTTTAGCCATAGATGTTGTTTGATAAAACTACATGTGACTTGCATGTTTTGTAAAAAAAAAAAACAAAACAAAACTTCCAGCGAAATCTCATTTATACTTTTGAAGTAAGTGATCTGAGAAGTCAAGAAATTGTTCATGCAGCCAAAAAAGAGCAAAAAAATTGTGTGAATGATAATATTAAACAAAAAAATGTTCTCTTCTATATTTCTATCTTGCAACGGCTAAAAAAACTTTTACAAGACATATATATACAAGCTTGAACAAGGAATCAATAGTGTTCAGGAAAGAGACAAAAGCCTCTTAACCCTAGCTGCACCAAAATGGTCTCTTACACC
>JAYMTF010001078.1:0-26540 GCA_036897485.1 Pelargonium nanum | reverse complement strand
CTTTTTTTCTTAACACAATGGTAATAGTTTTTTTTTTTTTTTTGATAAAATCAGTGATATAGTTCTAATTTATTTAGTGGTATTTTAGTTTGGCTCAGCGGCTATGCCTAAAAAAAAAGTCAGACTCTAAGAGAAAAGTTACGCAGTAAATAACAGCAAGACTAGAACAGAGAAACAGAAGTCCGCATCTGCAACAAAGCCACAAAGGTACCATTGATTTGTAAAATCAGAAACAGAAACAGTAGAAAATGACGATGCCTGGGAGTGTTAGAGCGGGAAAGGGACGACAACAAAGCAGTAATTGGTGGTGGCTGTGGCGAAACAATCGATACCTGAGACGATTCTCTTCGCCCAGAACCTTTCGTTGCATTCTTATTTGTCTCGCTTTCATTGCCCTCTTCCCTCCCATTTTCTTCCATTTCAAGCTCAGGCATTTCCATCAGGTACTTTCTTATTCAGCCCTAGGATCTCAACTATTTAGGTATACATCTGCTCATGTTTACGTCAATTTTGTGATTTGTGTAGCTCTAGCTCCAGATTATATGTAATTTGAACAACAAAACATTGGATATTCAGTGATACAGACCTCAAATAATCAGATCTTTATGTTACAGACTTGCATATTTATATGCATCCACATTTTGGGTGTATCATGTGTTGTTGGTAGTTTTTTCATATCCAAAATTTGATAACAATGTCTTGATTTGATGCCAATTGAAGATGAGGTATCTATTTTTTTTATACTACAATATGGAGATTTTGGATGGTAAGGAAAGAATTCATATTTACTCGAAGTTTTGTGTTGATTACGGTTTGATTGGTTAACGCAGATGCAATTGAGAAAATGCAGCTGGCTTAACAGTCCTCCTCTTGTATGTGCGCACGGTGGTGATTCAACTAAGGCCTTCCCTAATACAGTAGGTTCCCGTTTTCATTTTGACTGGGTTTACAGTTGCCCTCCTAATCTACCAGGATGCTTAGTGGAAAAGGAAGTTTCTATTTCATTAAGTCTGTGTTCAGAATTTCTCCTTCTTATCATTTTTGACAGATGGCTGCATATTATGTTGCACTTCGTTCCCAAGTAGACTGCATAGAGATTGATGTTTCTCGCTCTTCAGATGGAGTTTTCTTTGCTCTCCATGATAGGTACATTTTGACTGAATTTTAAAATTTTCTACTCTCTCTCTACACACATACACGTGTGTGTGTGTGATCATTCAGCTGGGGATGCTTTGCCACATTGAAATACCTTGTTAAAATATGGAATGAACTCTTCACTTTCTGTGGTTCTGCATTAGAGAAGCATGTCTATAATAAACCGAATATGCTTTAATTTCTTCAAACTGAGGGTCAGTACGTGGCATAAATATTGATGTTCATCAATGTTGGTTATTTGGTGGAATTTAATTCTACTAGTATAGCGAATATGTCTGGCAGTTGGCATCTTTGTTCATGTTGGAGTTCTGTTTTCCTAGCTTCTCATTTATTGCATTTACCTCTCAAACTGCTTGGAGATTTGATTCTCATGTGACACAGGCAGGGATTTGCAGCGGATATCTGGTAACAGTTCTTCTAGAGTTGGGCACTTGACCATGAAAGAGGTAAGGTACTGGTGACATGACATTGTTCTACCTACATGAGACCATTAATCAAAGCAGCTTTTCAGGTTTAGATCTACTGTTTGTTGGTCTTTGCTGGTTTATGTGATTAGGTATATGTTAAATTTGTCCTGCACAGATTGTGTAACATGTTTAAGATCTGCTTTGTATACGAATATGGCCCCTCTACCTAATTATTTGGTTTTTAGGTTGGAACATAATGTTTTAGTACAACATGTTTATGGGTCTTGTCCATCTGTGTTTTCTTCATTTATTCTTAGTGTAAGTGCATAATCTGCTACATTATCCGGTCTGCATCTCAAGTGGCAAGGAGTGTTGAAGTGTCTCACATGGATTCCAATGTTTAGGACAACTTCATATATTCTTGGGCCCTTCGACCTAAGATGTTAGGTTTTCGGATTGGAAACTAATTATATTGAAGTTTATCATGTTCTACTAATTATATTGAAGTTTATCATGCTCTACTAATCATGTTTTAATTTGGAATGTTGGGGTCTGATTAATGAATATTGAAGAATAGAAAACTCATTATATCAATTAGTTGTTTCAGACAATTGCATACATTTTGTATTTTTGTTCAATATTAGACAGCATTTCTGAGTATTGTTGATTGAGATTTTATTTTAGTTTGTGCTTGTAGATAAAACAACTCAATGCATTTCCCCAGTCTGCAATGAAGTTTCATGATCAAAACATTCCTACTATTGAAGAAGCTTTGGCAGTATGCTCTCTCTCTCTCTCTCTCTCTCTCTCTCTCTCTCTCTCTCCTATTAATTTCATCTTTCCTTTTCTTGCCTTGCTGTTATTGATGAACATAGTATGCCAATCTTACTGACCCTTCCAGTGTGTATCTAATATCACTTGAAACAAATGTCATGGCAAATTTACAATGTGGCATTATTATCTATTTGTTCTTTTTTATTCTTTTGAAGCCTAGTTTTCTGATTGGACTTGTGTTGGATGTTCTCAGGTGGTATCAAGTTCAGTTCGCCAGGTGATTCTGGATGTAAAGATTGGGCCACCATTGTTTGAAAAAGGACTAGCAAAGGACATTCTCTCTATTGTATGTTTGCTGTCTGTTCCTACTTCCCAACTGACAATCAAAATTTGTGCTTTTTAATGCATCATATAGATCATATTTTGTGCTTATGAAATTGCTAATAGTTTAGAGTAACTAAGTCCTGGTGCCGTGTTCTTTGTTGGAAATTTATTTCCTATGCATGGTCATTTTGTTGGGGTTGCCTTGGTTGTTTAAATCGAGGGAGTTTTGTAGTGTACTTTTGTGATAATGCTAAGAATTGCCGCATGAAATTGTTCCAAGTTCAGTCCTTAAAGTTTGCATTCTACAAGGTCCTAATATGTGTTGTACTCTATACAAACTCTTATAAGTTATCAAAGATATCTTTCGTGTCATTGAGTAGATAAATGATAGCTTCGTTGACATATAGGATGGGTAACAAAGCTTAATGGGCAACCTATTCCATTTAAGCTGGAAATGTGCACCATCCATGACTACCAATGTAACTTGCTTTACCTCTTGCGTATAGAAATGCGACTTATATTTAAGGCAGCTTGGCCTTTTAAGTTATTTAGTACTGAGGTCTCTATAACAAACCTTTTCCAGCTTGACAGGATAAACTGTAAAAATTGCCTTGTGTGGGCTAAAAGTGACAATTTGGTGAGGGATGTAATCAAACAATCTGCTGATGCAATGGTAAGAAGCACCTTAACCTTTATCCTCTTCAGGGTATTTCTTTTTCGATCAATTGTTAACTTTCATTCGTCAAAATGACACACTAATTTTCACAGCAAAGTTTTTTTATTTTTACAAAGTATCTCGTGTGTTTTTTCAATGAAATCATTATTCCACTTGTCCTTCAGGGTGTACATGTGCTAGTCTAGCTTAATTGTTTTGATGCACGGTTGGTCATTAAGGCTCTTTTGAAACTTGATCCCTTTCCATAAAAAAATATAGTGTTAAAAGGATATATATTATACCAACCGGTAATCAGATGCAGGGCTAGACTCGCTTTCTGTCATAATGTTTTTATCTGCTTGAAACTAGTAGCTTTTGCCTGCAATTATTAAAGGATTATTTGTTTCAAAATATTGCTTATTTCACATGCAGAACTTGGGTTCGTTTAGGTGAAACATTTTTATCATTTCCATCGTTTCATGTTCATTCCCTAAACAAGAGCTGGGGTGCAACTTAGTTCATGCACGGTGGAACCAAGCACAGAGATTATATGCAATTTTAACTCTTAATTTATCCAGAAAACCGCAATCCAAATTTAACTTTAATTCTTACTTTTGTCAAGAGCTGTCATCTTTGACGTATTATTTATTGTTCACACCTGGTTGGTCCTACGTGATTATTTATTGAATGGTGCTTTAGCAGGTGGGCTACATTGTCTTGATTGACCCTTCTACTGGGATCAGAAACAACTTGTTGAGAATGAAAGGTGCTGGGGTTGTCGGCATCTACCATCCATTGATTGATGAAAAGATCGTGAGAATCTTGCATAGGTAATACTCGAAGCTCAAACCCAGTGATATTTTGTACTGAGATCGATATGTTTATCAGTCGTTATCTGATACTTGGTTGTTAAAGGAGAAACAAAAAGGTATATGCCTGGACTGTTGACGATGTGGATTCCATGGAAAGGATGTTGTATGAGCATGTTGATGCTGTTGTGACAAGCTATCCCGCTCAGCTTCAAAGCCTTATGCAAGAGATCAGGGCTCGTTGTCTTGAAGAAGGTTTTTCTTCATCACATTGAATACCGATTTGGATGAAGTATTGAAGTTACATCAGAAACTCCATCGTCCAACTTTATGAACATCTCTGAAGGTATCGTAGTTTTCATGAATTCACTTGTGTGCTCTACTTGCCGAGGTCACAACTATTAGTTTCTTGTTGAATGAACATAATTAGGCATTTTGGTTGTGAAGTTTTTGCTCATGTGCAGCTTCATTGTGGAGATTCGCTATTTATTTCCACGTACGAATACTTGTACTCAAAACCTCGGCTAACAGGTTTATAAGGTTGATTGTACCTTGAGTTACAAAATTCTTGAGTTTCTTTTGGATTGATTAGTAAGCTTAGAAAATGTGAAGTTTTCTTGCTTAAATCAATTGATTACAAACAGGGCATATAGTTGCAAATTTGTACAATAAAGACCCTCCTTTTTTATTTCTCAGTTTGTAATCCAAACAAATATTATGGAATTGCAAACCAAAAATTCAATTTGAAATCCAGTAGAGGCAAGTTTGTAACTCAATGAATAAAACCTGTAAAAATCCAGTAATTGAATTTAATAAAAAAAATGTGGAGAGATTGAAGAACAATCATTTTTTTCTCTCCATTTTCTCGGAAAACAAACAAAGGAAGATAGACAGGGAAAATCGAAAAGGACGTTGATGATTATACGAATGAGGTTACTATTTGCCATTTGGAGGTGATTACACAGAAAAATAAAAATAGAAAAAGGTAGAGGAAGGCGTACAAGGTACAAGTATGACACTGACTCTCTCCACATTAAAAAATATTCCCTCAAGAAAATAATAGTCGATATTTAAATTCTAATATTTTTTTTAAAAAATACCAATGAGACGTATAAATTTGTCACTCTCCACATGTGAATATTCAAATACTATATGCTTGAGTTCAAAAATAAATAATATATGGATATGACTCACCCTCACAAACTCAACTCACCATAACTCATAAGAGCCTAGCCTTGGTTTAAAATAGTGAGAGGAAATAGAAAATGAAATGAGAGATGTAACGTTGAGGAATTATAAAGATATTTTTGACACGCATGATTAACTTTAAAAAAAGCTAACATTTCTACTCACGTGTTGATGCGTGGTTGGTCGATGGAAAAGTGGGTTCGGCTCCGTGCCCACTTGTGAATTGGGCCCTAGCTTTCCGGACGAGTCTAAGAGCTTCCATACGACTCTTGGCGCCTAAGAGAGTACCAAAGTCCCAATAAGCCTATACTACTTGGAGTAGTGCCCCAGGGCCTTCAAGATTGTAGGTCCATCATGATCGATGTTTGGAACGTCGAGAGGCTTTTACGAGAACGTATGATGAAAAAGTGTCGCACAGTACTTCCACGGACCGTCGAGTGATTTTTGAGCATTGTTGATGACTTCAGGCACGACCCATGATTAACATCTTATCGATATTGTGTACCGTACCGACTAACTTATTATAAGACATTATTTTAAGAGAAAAGTCAAACGTAGCATGCCACTTACTTGATACTTGCCAGCAATACATTATACGTCTCATCCACAACAAATAGAGGCGTGGCTTGAAATCTAACAGCATTTCAGCGGCAAATAGAGGAGCAAAATCAGGAAACTGAACCTCACGCATCTGGACGCCAAACCAATCAAGTGAATCAACTACCTCTCATCGACATCGACATCAACATCAACTGCTCTGCGTTGCCTTCGATTCCATTTCTGAAATATCATTCAATATTTCTGTTTGTCTTAATTAAATCCCAAATCCAAGTTCCAAGAAAAGAATCTCAACCAGCTTCATAGTAAATGCGTTTCGAGTTCATGTTTGCTTGCAAGAGAGGAATCTGAAGTTTTGATTCAACCATTTGATTGATTTGGATTTCGAAGAAACAGACAGAGATCGACATGTCGACCTCAAGAACTGGAAGTGGATTGGCGTCGTGGTTCAATGATAAGGTTATCGATCCTCTCATTCTCATCGTCCGTAGGTATTTGCGTTTCTCTCACTTTTGCTTGATTTGATTCATATTTTACATTTATTTTCTGATCGATCAATTCAATAGAGCTTCCAATTTTTCCCCGAAATAAGGTTTTTGCGAGCTCAAAAGGGACAGACAAGATCAGAAATGGTGGATAACAATTTGTTCATTCTGTTCTGTTAAAATAAATTATCCTGAAATTGCTGGGTTCAGATGCTGGTTTTGGTCTAAAATTAAAATTTGAGCTCTTTGTTTCTAATAATTTCCAGGGGTGCAGAACCGAAACATTTGGCTTTCTCTGCAGCTCTTGGCCTCACCTTGGGAGTGTTTCCAATATGTGGTATGATATATTGTTGGAATTTAGTGTTGTATTTTCCAACTTTCTTGACATTTTGTTGTCTGCTATATTTTGAGAGGACAATTTGCTCTAAAAATTATTCAAATTTGCTTTTTTTTTTTTTTTTTTTTACAACAGGGGTCACTGTGCTTCTATGTGGGATGGCTATTGCTTTACTTGGATCCTTTTGTCATTCTCCAACTGTGATGCTGGCTAACTTTATTGCTACTCCAATAGAGTTGAGGTAATTATTTGTTATCGGTACCATCATCTCTATATTAATTGCTCTCCTTGGTATTGGAGAGGTCTAGGTTCAGATCTTATCCTTTAGAACTTTAATGATACATATTCTCAAATGATCAAGGGAATGAATTTCATTGGGTCTTCTGATGCAAGTGCCCACCATATTTTGTGCACATGTGGGTTGGGGGCCAATTCAGTAATATTTCTGTGTAGTTTTGAGGGGTTTTAACTTTTAAGTTTTAAGCTGTGTGACATATGGTAGATTGGCTTCTTGCAATTCTTATAACTTTTTCTCTGGATATAGCAGTAGCACAGGGACTTACATTTAGCTAATAATCGTGCATACTTTTCACTGATATATGTTTTTGCTTGAAGCCTGATTGTCCCCTTCTTGCGCCTCGGTGAGTTTATCTCTGGTGGATCTCATTTTCCATTAACCTCTGATGCTCTGAAGAAGGTATTGACTGGTCAAGCATCACATGAAGTTCTAATAAGTATTGCTAATGCGGTAAGTTGGATTGCCTTCTTATAAGCTCATCTCTCTCTCTCCATCTCATACATAACTGAGCATACTTATAAAATAAATACTCTCCATTCCAAAATGAGAGTCCACTTTCTGTTTTGGCTAGTTAGTTACTCATGGATTACCAATAATAGTGTTGCTAAGTTAGTTAGAACCCCGTGAGTTTGTTGCAACAAGAGCTCATGGGAGTATAAGGGAAAAAACATTAACTAAAGTCATCCTTAATTTTCACAAAAATTGGAAAGTGTACACTCATTTTGGGACGAGGGAGTACTATTGTTGAATTCTTGGTCACTATAATCTCAATCAAGGTTGTTTAGATGAATTAATGAACTAGGAGAGTGGGAACATAATTTCAATAGCTTTAATAATAGTGCAGAAAGAGGGCATCTGTTCATGTGGTAGGGAAGTTGTTATCAATTATACAATTTATACTTATGGTGGCTAGACAGCATTATGAAACATAATTGTGAATCTGACACCATACAGACGTGCCAATGCAAATTCTAAATGCATAGGGATACAGTCACATAGAAGATTTTCAATAGCAAAAATTAACATTTTATTATTTTAGTGCATAATTTATAAAATTTAATTCACACTAGAATTTCCTAGTCTATGTGCATCTTAGGATAGACTTCGTCTGCTTTTATGTAGTTTGAGTTTGACTGGGGTTAATCTCGTGTTCTTGTGAAATGCACGTCACTTTGTATGATTGCCGACTGGAGCCACTAATAAGTAATAAAAGGCAATGCAAATTCATTGAGACAACAATGATATATGATTTGGGTTGATTGTGGATGACATCTGTAGATCTACATCTTCAACAATTCTAGAGTGAACACTATTGTCGCACCAAATTAAATATCTGGAAAAGTTACCGTCTTGTCTATGAGCTGAAATATGTTTCCTTTTTTCCCCTCCTTATATTCATGTATCATCTCATTTCTGTCTTTTGAGTTATTGCATTGAAATTATTATATTTGAATATCTGTTTATAATCTTTGCAGTTAATGGGATGGCTTGTTGCAGCACCCTTTATATTGGGCGCTCTCTATGTGATATTTTTGCCATGCTTCAAGATCTTGGTTCGCAAGTTCAACAATGTTCCTCTAAGCCCTAAGAAACCACTCATTCCTCACTCTGAGTTCAAGGTGAGGAATGTTTGACTTACATTGTAATAAGCATAGATTTGCTTTTGCTTATCCTAGCAACAGAGAATGGAAATGGTGGTCAATCAACTCTAGCATGACAGTACTTTGTATATAATGTCCGTACTTCACCCAGCTTAGAGTGTGATCATGTCCCATGCTTTGTAAGCTTGTTGTATTCAATGCTTTTGGACTATAAATCCATTTGTACACAAAATGGTGCGATAAAGATGATGATGACGAAGACAAAATTTCAACGGATACATTAAGCTTGTTTTAATAGTGTTGACGAATTCTGAAGCATTTGATTGCTATCTGGTTGTGGTGGATTCAGTAATGATCATAACAATAGAAAAACTTGATGATTCATTTAGATTTGTTGAACATGATTTGTCTGTATTTCATTATACAACCCTTAATTTCTCATGGAATTGACCACTAAATTGATGTGGTTTGCAGTTGGAAATATCTTGAAAGTTGCAGCATTTTGAAACTTGGAGTAGAAGGATGTTGGGCTGGGAGGGCTAGGTTAATTGCTGGCTCTCTGTGTTTACTAAGATTGTATAAATAATTTGTTTCCACTTCTAGGTTCTGCAAATGTACTGTAATAATAGTTTTTGTTATATTTATACAAAACCATATCACCATTAGGCTTGACTCAGAAGAAGTTGATAAATAAAAATCTGATGTTTGTTTTGCTCATAAAGAGGTACAGGTACAACAACTTGCAAAGCTCATATAATAAGAATAAAAATAAGAAAAATTCAAAGTTTATAAATTAGTTGTTAACATTGTATTCAATTGAATTTGAAACTCTGGATACAAACACGAGTTGACAAATGGATACTGTTCTACATTTATACTTGGGAATATTCCTTAAATAGATCAAATTCAAATTTAGGTGAAGAATTGTTTTGAATCTACATAATTCAACTATCAATTTCTTTTATTCAATTCATGGAAATGTGTAAAGAATTGAGTTTAGACCTTATAAATCATATGCCTTAATTCTTAATCCAACTCTTATTAGTTGTATAAACTCCATGATTTAATATTTATATATGTCTCAACAAATCTATCGTCATATTATTAGTGGTTGAAACTCAGTTATGCCAATGAAGCATTAGCAACGTCACCTCATGAATTAAAACTCATACCCATCTTAATGAATTTAGGAACAGAAAGTTTATTTGAATCTATTTATTTTATGTCTTTACTCTAACATTACCGCTAATAATTTGGTTGAGACTCATTACTCTCGAGTCCCGTCTAATAAATGTATAAACATATTAAATATTTTCAAGAATGGTAAATAAAAAAACCAATTTGAAACATTAGGTGGAGCAATTAATTACCTCATGCGGGAAAATATGCACATTAAGATCTTTGCGAATCATGCATGAAGTTCTCTCTCTCTCTTTTGGGTTTGAAACGTGAATATAATATATAGCAGTGAGCTGGCAGGCCTGTGATTAAATATAAACGTTTTTAATGTCCGATTCATGCAGCGGACACTAATGTTAATTTATTAGTAAAAATATGTTAGATGTTGAATTTCAAGTGTAGAGTGTAGACTTCTAATATCTGTATTATATCTTAAAAAATGAAGACGAAAATAAATACCAGACTGTGACTGCGAAGAATAGAACCGTAGTTACAGGCTCAGCACAACACACCCATGTTCTGATGTTTCTGCTCCTCGCCGATCTGCTTCTGCTATAGTTTTATTTTTAGAAAAAATCAGCGACTCTCTCTCTCAGGAGCTCCTCTCGCATCTCCTCAGTGTTTAGTCAATGCAATTCTTGATTTGGGTTTGTTCCTCTAATTCTCAGAATAAATCTCTCCAATTTGTATATATGTTTTTTAATCTAGTGTAAAGATCTAGTTTTCATTTGGGTTTTTTTAGTAATGTGTTACACTACTAGGAACAATTTTATCATATTTGTCAAAAACCCACATTTCTGGTTATATTATTAAGAGATCTGTTGAGATTTTTGTATTTGCTGTTGTGGGTTTTGATGAAGTTTGTTTCTTTGGTCAATGCAGTTGTTGTTTTGCATTTATGTGATTTGCTTGCAGGCTGTTTTGAACCGCCCATTGTGATGTCTCGTAAGGATTCAGAGCCTTCTTGTTGCTCCACCACAGAATCTTCAGTAGCTTCAACTGAGCTCAAGCTTTACCAAACTTTTATTTTCTCAGTGCCAATCTTCTTCACTTTTGTCCTCCTCTTCTTGTTCTACTTGTTCTATCTTCGCCGGAGGAGGGCTGATTGGTCCTCTCTGCGAATGCGAACGACATTAGAGAACACCAATGACATCTCTAGGGTAATTTGTTATTTTAAGATGTAGTTTTATTTGCATTTTTTTTTGCTTATTTTTATCTGTACTAACATGTGTGTCTCTATGAATTGTGGATTTGCAGGCTGAATTGGGCTTGAAGAAGGAGCTAAGAGAGATGCTGCCAATTATTATTTATAAGGAGAGCTTCTCTATTAAAGACACACAGTGAGTGTTTATATTAACTTTGGTCTTATTTATGTATGGATTAAGAATTCATAGAACTTGAGCTTTTCTCATAGTTATCTAATGTTTCTGATAAATGTGTCTTAATTCGGGGACTTGATGTTGTTTGTCCTAAATGTTTAAAAACTCAATTAGTGAACTTGACTGAGTTGATGGTTAATTATTTGCTAGATAAAAAGGTATTAACATTACCTTTAAACTATGTCCCTGTTAGAGCATATTGTAACTGGCTTTTTTATTAGAATCAATGTGCTTTGTTTCTCATTGTGTCTAGTTATTTAGGTTTTCGTTGAAGTTTGTAACTACAGTTTTAGTTAGCTGATACATTTCGAGCTCCTGAATTTGTAACGCAAGGGTTTAATTGGATAAGGATGATTCTCAAGGATATGACATTTCCATATGTCGTCAAGTTATAGAAGTAGAATTTTGACTGGGGTGGAAGCACATACTTACCGCTGAAGGTCTAGAAAAATGAGGGGAATACTGTATGTGAAACAAGGAAAATGCTGTGTGATGTTTGTATTACCTTTAATGTAACAGAAAGTAGAGTACTTTGATTACACAGTTGATCCTAGCGATATGAGCAATATTTCTTTTGAAAGAAATACCTAATCTCTCGGCAATTTAATACGAGTGAGTTAGAAAAAACTTTATTCTGATTTTGTTGAGGTGAAACATGCTGCATACCATTTATGTATGATTAAATTCAAGCCAAGATTGACATGGTAATTGGTAGATTTGCAGAAAATATAGTAAGAGGAATAATATTAGGGCCATCAGCTATGGAAACTAGTACCATGTCTTCTCGCCTCGTGTGAAATGTATCATGCTTTCCAATTTGATCCATATCGAATTATTTGTGAAAGAAATAGTTTTTTTCAGAAAAGGTCATTTTTATATACCCTTTTTGCTCATTAATCATCATAGAACATTGATCATAGGGGTTTTTGGAACTAAAAGTATCAAGTCGGTGCATTAATTGCCTCTCGTGGACAATGTGAACCATTAAGGGGCTGACAGTGTATTTGAAATAGTGCAATTGTATTTTGTTAAATTATTTCGCCAAATGGAAGCATGTCTAGGTATATAATCTGACTAATAAAGAAAAATGGAAGCACCTGACCAGAGTGATTGCACTCTTCTTTTGAATAGCATTTGACATGAACCTATACTGATTTGTGCGTGTAATAAGCATTCAATGAAAAATTCCTTCTTTTCCTCTTGCAAATGTCACTTGTTGTAAGTTGTAAACCTTAAAATTAGCTCTTCTATATTAAGAATATATATATATTTTTTTAATCAAGAGTTATGATATACAAAATGAAAGTATGGCTAAGATATACTGATAAATCACCATTGATTTTTAACATTTGCTTAATGTTAAGGATCTCCAAGAACCTTTCTCGTCAGGGTCCTCTCCAAGGATCTCTAAGGACTTAGTCTACTCATCAAGGATGTAGCTCCTCTTCAAGGGTCCTCACTTGGTATCACCATGGATCTTCTCACTCGGCGCCACAATATCGGACTCTCTCAAACATGGTTCAAGGAGGTCACACCCACTATGTAGACCCTTCTCGAGGTCTAAACCACTCCACACTACTCCCAGTTGGTAAGTGGGGGTCTCGCTTTGTAACATGCTATGGAGAAGGGTATGCCCAAGATGTAACCCTCGTTAAAGATGATGTCATCAATGACCTCATCATGGTCCTACCATGATGTCAGCATAGACATCATTGTGATATCATCACTGACCAATTAGAGACCGCCACCTCATAACCGTTCTTTGAATACTGTCTACCAACACCTTGTAGTGTTTCTAATTTTATATGCTTATTCTCACGTGACGTCCAAGGTGAATTCTATTGCACACGCACTGATCTTCACTTAATGGTATACTTCTCTGGTCCATACCCAGGATCAAGGATTGGACAACCCCAAAGCCCCGGAAGTTGAGTTAGGACTTAGGCTTTGCTACCTTCTTACGTGGACAAGTTTGACCAGTTGGGCAAGGTTGACGAGATCAAAAGGCTCATCACTAATAATTCCCGTTTCTTTTAAAAGGAAAAGAAGTAAATAAATAATACTAGTTTGCTGATAATATCATGATGGTTTAAACCATTAAATTACAAGTTTTAAGAAATTCACAATTTGGAAGAGTAGATCAGAAATCTCTTACTAATTGTCTTTCTTGATTATGCTTTTCCTTTCTACAGATGTTCAGTTTGTCTCGGAGATTACCAAGCTGAGGACAGGCTTCAGCAGATACCTGCATGCGGCCACACTTTTCACATGGACTGCATCGATCATTGGCTTGCTATCCACACTACCTGCCCACTTTGCCGCCTTTCCCTACTAGCTTCGGCTAAACCTTCAACTGAATCACCAGATGCTGAGGGTGAAAATGAAACTACTCATGAACCTTCAGTTGCAGATGGTGGAGTTGACACATATTTTCAACACAGGCCACAGGCCCGTGAACAAACACCAGCCACCGAAGAATCCAATTCAAGAAATGCTGAAGCGGGAGTTCTCCAACCAGGTACTGAAGATGGAAGGAGCCTTCAAAGTGTTGATGATGAGAAAGAATACGGAGATGCAAGGAATGAAACTAAAATGCAAGAGCATAGCTGTGGGTTTTCTGGCACTGGTATTTTCTTTATACTATTTCCATATGCACTGTTACATTTCTCCTCTCATGACATTTTGAGAAATGTATGTAGCAAATGCCAAATGAGAAGATGTTACTTTTCCCACGATTCATGCATTTGAACTTGAATATGGTCTATCTCTCAGTCCAATTGCCGAATAGCAGTTAAACTATGAAATTGGTTGTGCTTTTTCTATTCAGTATGGTTTATTGGCATCAACATCTGAACTCTGTATATACTTGCATATTAAAGTTCCATTGGAATATATATTTGATTATCAGTACTTGCTCGTGTTCGTTGAGGTTTAACATTGTTTCATGTGCAAAGTACGCTTTAAGAGAGTGGTGGCATATTAACCTGCAAAAACCATTGTAGTTGTTAACTTTTGTTTCTCTGTTATCATCTATGGCCGATTAATCTCCAAGCAGATCCTTATTCTTGTCCCTATCATCATTAAGTCCATTTACCTTTACGAGAAGTTTGTAAGCACTTATTAATTCATCTTCTACATGTTTGGTTGTATTTGAACAGCTTGATGCATTATTAGTCCACACAGCATCACTCATTCTGCTCCTCCAGGCAAGAAGGACGAAAATGATTGCTTTGAAGATGAAAAAACCTTGTCGGGTTCATATCCTCCTTTCAAATGCATAATGGCAGAGAGTTGGCTATGGCCAAGCGAGGCGCATGATGAGAGAAAACGTATTGCGTATGATCTTTACAAAGGGATTGAAGCTTGTCAAGCTGCTTGTATGGAGCAGAAAGTGGAAGCTGACAGTGGGATAAAACTGGACCATCTTCGTGTTCTGCGGGAACAGTGTTGATTATATAGGTTTGTAAAAAATGTATTTGGAACCATTACAAGTGTGATTTTAGAACTGGGAAGGTCATATTGCAGAGGACTTGGATTCAGACAATAAAACATGTATGCTCTTTTGTATGAATATGGAACTAAAGTTGTGTTACTTGCAAGAACATTGATCCTTAATATTTTGACAGAAAAGCAAGACATGTGTAGGCACGTTATAGAAATCGGACTGGAGGTTGAATTGTTCAATTTAATTAATCAAAGCTATCAATGATGATAAGACGTGCAGGAACAAAAGAAAATTTACAGGTATTTTTTTTTCTCTATATGTTCTTGCAAAATCCCCCATTTAGTGCATACTAGACATTATGTGGTTGATTTTGTATTTAATGTACAGAACTCGGAGTCTTGTGAATGCTTGATTGGTGAAAATCCTAATTACAACTTACTCCAAGGATTTGGTTATGTTTGTTTCGTTGGATTGCATCCTCGTGAGTGCAACAAACTTGAATTAAAGTCATCACGTGTTTTTTTCTAGGTTATAGCATAAATCGAAATGAACATCGTTGTAATGAGTATATTTCTAAAAGATTGCGAATTTCTCGTAATGTTGTCTTTTGAAAATATACTCTTTTTACTTAAATCGCATTTGTTACCCAGCTTAGATTTAATATTGTTTGAAATTATTTTTTGAGTCCTCGATCTCCACCCAACATGAGTATGCAGCTCCACTTTATACTCTTGTTTGCCTCTAATATTACTCAATTAGCACTCGTTGATGTAAAATAGTTTAACCTAATGTTCTTTTGAGAAATTATGATTGCTCATTCGCTCTCTCTTCATTTTATGAACTACTTTCTTGCTTTCTCTAATGATAATTTGGGATGAAACCTTACAACTAGTCATTCTGCTATAGGTTTATTCTTCCTCCTAGGTACTGCTCTGATTTTTTTAGCAAAACAAGAAACAAACTAAAGTCTCTCATCTTAGTACGGAGTCTTGATATCGGGCCCTTGCAAATAGCATTACAAAACTAGTCTGGCTACAATAGTTACTTAATGACATGGTATCATTTTTGGTTCCGTGGCACCTATTTATTGTGACAGTCAAATTGTGATTTCACAATGTGGTATGATTCAACCAATTTCAGTAAACAGAGCAAGTAATGAAGAACACAAGACACAAAAATTAAGCAAGCCTCAGCTCAGTTGAGCTTCCATGGCAATTCCATTTACTACGAGTAATGTTACTAACCCCAGATTTAGGGAAAACAATTACAAGATTGGGAAAGATAGAAGAGCAAAGAAATTACAGAGAAACAGAGGGGGAAGATAAATCCAGACATCAACCAACAAAACCCTCTCTCTCCTATCAGCTAGACTATATAGTCGTGGAGGTGCTTAGGTGTAGCACGGTTCCTGGAGCTGCGTCTCACCGTATCACTCTCACCACGGGTCTCGATCGGAATGCTCGGTAACGATCCAGCACGAGTTCCTTGCTGAGAAGCAGCTGTGGCTGTCTTGTTTCCCAAGGCACAAACTGTCCCCATACTCTCAGTTCCAACGACATCGTTTTTCTCTTTTGCTTCTGCTCCCGCTGCGTTGTCGTTTTGCCCAGCTTCTTTAGTTGATACCGAAACGTTGCCGTTTTGTTTCTTTGATTCTCTCTCCCTTATCCTTTTGACCATAACGGCTATTTCCTCTTCTTCGTTCATTCCACAATGATGTTTTTATGACCGGACCAAACACTTCAAGATAAGCCTTTCAATCTAATCACTCTGGTACTCTTCGTATTATGAATGTCTCCTCTACAAAACATCTAAGAGGTTTGTGTTCACCAAATTCTTTTTATTAAAAACTTATCCCATCCGATCATCAAACTTAATCTGATGGCTCCAGAACCACCTCGAGTCTGAGGGGCATTAAATCCACATGATCTTATCTTTCACACTTGAACCTCCATTTCTATACCAATTGAATCTTAGTCAAAACTAATATAATATTAAAATTAGTAGTTCAAATTCTTGTGTAATTGAAACTCATTCACATCAGTAGTATATTTAATAGAACATAAGTGACAAGTGTGTTCTGCAGAGAGGAGCCAACTATAACTTCACTCAAGTTTTTTCCATGCCATCCTTTTCATATTTAGAAACATCTTTTTCATAATAAAATGTAAATTGAATCAAACAAAACCTCCATTCATTTGACAGAGTCACAATATGACAAAGTCAAATAACATGCATTGGCCAATGTCTTACGATTAGGTCAACTTTGGGTATCAATTATCACTTATTTAGAAAGAAGAACATGTTAATGTTTTAATATTTTATCCGTCTCAAAATAACATTTCAACTTTTATTCTTTAAATATCTCTTAAGAAAAATTATTTGATAAAATATTATTTAGTAATTTATTAATCGGAAAAATATTTGTGTAAAAGCGATAAACTAAACTATCAAAGCATAAATATTTGTCTCGTGTTGTTGGTTGGATCGGGCTTCATCACACAATTGATATTTCTAGCCTTTTCTTTAATGATCTTTGATTAATAAAGACTATGGTTTCCTCAACAACAACAAAAATTTATCAAAGTATAAATAAAGCAAAAACTAATACGTGTATTAAGTTATTTATTATATAAAAATTATTGAAAATTCATATCAAAGTAAAGCGGAGTGGCGCAGTCGACTATACAAGCTGCGTGGGTGGAAAAACGCTTGAGTTCGATTCCCGATCAACAGATTCTCGAGCTTTAACAAAATTTACCTATCATCCCAACAATGATGAGTGAGAACTGAAAGAGGAAATTAATTTATCTAGATCATCTTCACAGTTTTTCCAAAATAAACAAGAAATTAAAATTTACAAAATGAGAAGAAAGAGCTGGTCAAAAGTCAAAAACAACACAAACTATCATCATTTTATAAGTATATTTAATTTTCCAATTTTGAGTTGTCACATACATTTTCATATTTGTCTCTCTATTCTCTCTCTCCCAAACCCTTCAAATTTCCAGCTCTAAAAACTGTGAATCGATCTGTTTGGTTGCTCAGAAAATTGGTACAGAAGGAGGAGAAATATAGTAAGCTCTCAACTATTCTCAACCAACCGTTGGCCTGATATTTTCTCTCTTTTTCGCTAACATTTTCTTTTCAAAATTTCTCTGCAACTGACAGTTTTTACTTTCTCTGATCTTGAAATTTCAACTTGTTCACTTAATTACTTCGATTATGTTGATAAATTTTCCTGGATTTGCGACTTTTTTTCTAGAATTTTAGGTTTCAGTGTAATTTCGGAGTATTATCATCTGAAACTTTTTTTTTTGCAGATTAGCTCTTTTTGTAAAAGAAACTATACTGTTTTGTTGCTCGATTTGGCCATAATCTATCAATTTCTTGCGATTTACGATTTGCCTCAGTTCATGAATGTGTTGGTTTTTGAAAATTTTATTTTATTTGGGTTTTTTTTGTCTGTTTTTTTTTTTTTTACCTACACACTAGCTCCTTGGCAGTGTTGGATTCAAATATCTGGTTTGGGTATAGCTGAAAAACAATATTCTAAAAGCTTTTGACTTTGTATTTGATGATTTACTTGCATTTGTTCAATTTGTGATGTCACCTTTGTTGAGGATCTCTAAAGTTTATTGTTTCCTTTAAGTATTGATTGCTTAGATTCCTCTTAACCCTAGATATTAATGTACAAAGTCGATTTCTGAACCCAGGAAAGAGGAAGAGAATGTTTAATGTGTAAACATAAGGTTGATATTAGAACCATTGAAAGTTGGAAGACAAAGAGGAGGTATTGAAGGTTCAATGTAAGTTGATTTTAATACAAGTTTAATGAATCAGAAAAACGGAGGGCATTTTCTTACTATGAAGGTTATTTGGTTTTGCAGATTTGCTTGGTAATATATCAATGGGTTCAATCCAAAATACAGTATATTACTGTTGTGTATCGAGGAGTAACCGCATCCTGCATGCTTATAGTGGGGGAGACCAAGAAATTGAGAACCTCGCTTCCTTGTGCTTGGAAAACACTCCTTCGTTCCACAAATGGTATTTTGAGACAATGGCTAAAAGGACGTTTGGGTATTTGATTGAAGATGGGTATGTTTACTTCACAATTGTTGATGAGGGTCTTGGAAATCCGGGTGTTCTTCAATTTCTAGAGCATGTGAGAGATGAATTTAAGAAGGTAGCTAGGAAGGGTTCGAGAGGGAGTTTTTCCGGTATGAGCTCAATTACTATGCAAGAGCAACTGGTGCCTGTTATTCGTCGCTTGATAAATTCGCTTGAACATGTCTCTCAAGATGGAAACAATTGGAGGGCTGACGCTCCATTAGGTCATGCAGGCCTTTCCCCGTCGCCTGGTAATGCAAATGGCCAAAACGAAAATTCCAGTTCTACGAAGTCTCCTTTGTTGGGAAAATTTAACAAGCATGAAAAGAAGAAGGCGAAGGATCATGTGATAGCAATGAGAGACATTCAGCTAGAAGACCATCGAAAGTCCACAGATAGAGGAATCAAGATTGATAAGGAGCTTTTGGATTCTACTAACCACGGAGGATCAAGTTCTTCACTATCATTGCAGAAAGATTCGGGTTCAATGAGAATGAGATCAAACACTGCAAACATTCGGAAGAAATGGTGGCGTCAAGTTCGGATTGTTCTTGCCATTGATGTAGCTGTTTGCCTGATACTGTTTTTGATCTGGTTAGCTGTATGCCGTGGCTTTAGTTGTATCCGTTGACACTGTTCCTGTTTTGTCAGGCTCAAAACTTGATCATATTCTCAACTTAAAGCTTGGAATTTCAAAGACTCAAAATCAGAACTTCTGAGGAAGTTGGTTGCTCCAGATTAATGGACGGGCTGCACTAAAATGAATCTTGTCAGTTAATGTTTAAATATCTTGTTGAAGGTACGTTCTCCAGATCAGATTGGTGGCATCAGATTCATTGCTTTGCAAATTCTTTTTGTACAGAATTAAGGCTTTATTTATGTATATGTATATGAACTTGTTAAGTTCCATTTTCGAGTGCTCTCAGTTCTCCTATTACAACTATATGATGGTTGCATGATTTTGACTATATCAAAATGCTAACAATGGTTATGTTTATATTCTATGGATGGTAGTCATATCTGTTGTTTCTAATACTCCATGTTGGTTAGTTTCATTGCTGTTTAAATCTTGCTTCTTGTTTTTTTTTTCTATAAGTTGATCCTAATCCAACTTGGATCATAAATCATGAGTTACCTCAAAAGCAAAAGCAGATGTAGAAAGAGATGAATATTGAGAACTGTTGATATGTTGTTTGGGTGTGAGACTTAATATGCAGTGGAGCCAGTTTAGTTGTGTGATGCCATAGCCATGAAGCACTCTCTCTCAGGTTCAATGCCTTGGCTTAAACATATATCAGTCTAGGTGAAGTTCAAGCTTTGTATTTATAGTTACTTAGCCCCCACGAAACAAAAACTCTAGATCCGTCTTGAGAATACGAGCAAGAACTCTTAACAAAACATATTGAGGTGTTTTTTTATCATCACTGCATTCATGTAAAGGACACCTCAATATGTTATGTCAAGAGTTCTTGCTCATATTCTCAAGACGGATCTAAAGTTTTTTGTTTCGTCGGAGCAAAGTAACTAAATGAAATTTTATCAAACTGTTGGGACAGATCAAAATTCTTGTGGGGGAAAGAAATAAAATTTCAACAAATAATATTGGACAAATTAATAAATTTTAGGAGGCAAATATGAAACTTTCAAAAAATACGATAAATACTTCGAAGAATAATTACCCACACCCCTCAAACTAGATCCTTCTTTGCATATTCTCAATTAAAAGCAATATTCATGACCAAAAAGTCATAATTCAAGCGTGAAAAATGAAGATCTCAACCTTTTTCACATTCTTGAAAAAATTCTCATTCAACAATAATTGTAATCCATACGCTACCTAAATCATAACAAGTATGAAACTAATACATGAATACAAGGTCCAATCAACAAGTTACATGATAATACAATTTCACTGAGCAGAAAGAACTAAAACATGTTCTATTAGGTTTCTTCTTAAACTTGTCAGACAAGTAAACAAAACTGATGAGTCAACTGTAACCTACGGAAAGATGAACCCGAAAAATTAAATGGTAACTCTTAAGTTTAGGTTGGATTCCAAGAGCCCGCTGCTCGATATTCAAGCAAATTACCAGTACGAGAAGAAACTGCATCTATCTATCTGTCAAACAGTAATCAAGGAAGGAGCTCTTCGGGAAGCAAAACCCTGAAAACAGCATAGTGATGATTTAAGCTTTTTTCTCCCTGTAATCTGTGAACACTGCCCAGCGCACCAGCATTGGGATTTGGAAAGGCATAAAATATACGTCTAATTCTCTGATGAACAAGCGCCATTGCACACCTAAATCAGGGAAAAGAGAGAGTAAAGATTAATGAATAGTCAAGCACCCGAGAAATGAATGATAGAAGCAAATTCAAAGTTTAATTTTAAAGAATGGGTTTCACTTGATTGAAGCCCAAACTTCTGAAACTGAAACTGAAACAAACAGGTGAGAATTGTGTAAAAACAGTTCTTGTACCGAGTGTACAGAAAATGTGTGCCAATAGGTTTTAATGATGTCTGCACATTTCATGAAGAATACAATCTCAAGAGCAAGAAAGAATGTCCAAACTATCATACAGCTTTTGAAACATCAACAGAAATAAACTGGATTTAAGCTATGATAATTTATGCTCTTTTTGGAGCTTTGAAATTTGAGGGGAAGAACAATGTAGTTAGAAAGATGGTGTTTACTTTGTATCTTAATCATCAAATTTATGAGAAACATAAAATGAATGAAGAAATGCTTCCTAACTACTACTTTCCGCCAGCTTTTCTCTCCCTCAACTTTTCCAAGTTCAAAATGTAGCACAAAGATATCAAGATTTCAAGTTGCTAGTGCATTGAAACCGTAGATAACAAAGCTACAAGCAAGATAGAATAAGAACTAGGTGCATTTCATATTAGTATATGATAACTGAAAAAACCTAGAATGGAAACAGGGACTCACCTAAAGTAAATCTGACAAACGATTGATAAAGAATAGAAAATCAAAAGGAGTAGGAGGTTCTCAAAATTACTGAAGCTGAAAGTAGTAAGAATGAAAAACACGATATGCTTTACTATGCAAACTTACATTGCACAGGGCTCCCAAACAAGGTAGATATCGTAACCAGTGCACAAATAAGGTCTAGCTGACAAGTTGAGCAAACCTTCGGTAACAGCATCTGGCTTTTTCCCGTTCTCAACCTGAAATTGAATGGTACATTGTTATAATAAGCTCCAATTTAAAAGCCAGCTAGGACAAACTTAAACAATTTACTGAGAAGGCAAGCAGCTCCTAAAAGTTACAGTATCTTTTAGAGTTTCAGTATGTATGTGAGTTTCCAATGTAATCCTTCACATTGCTGAAAACCCAAAAGAAATGATTATCTTGTCAAAAGGCCATCCATTACACAACAAAACCAGATCAGCATATGACCCAGAATTGTAAACTGCAGCTTGTGCACCAAATGAGAGATTTGGGCACTACAATAGCTACTGTTCTCATAAGCCCAATTCAGAGTTTTCCTTAATATCCCCTACATCACAAAGTTGACTAATAAAGTATGAGGAACTTAGCTCACATTTGTAAGATCAGTTTTCAGTCTTTTTGCAGCAGAGCATGAGGAAGAAGACTGAAGTTGATCAAATTCAACACCTTCTTCATCAATGTGTCCTGAACCAGGGAAAAGGAGTCTGTCCCTGGCAGCGGAAGATTCAATAGCTACAATAGCAGCATGTCGTAATGGGTGCCAGTAATGGGAACTCTTACTTAATTTCTGCTGGGTCCACCGCCAAGGATGTAAACATGAAACATTTGTATAGGATTCCTTAGGTTCATTTAGTGAACCATTTGAGTGCAAGGTGTCATGTTTTGCTACTGTGCTTGAAACGTGATAGGAACTAGAAGATTCAAGCTGTTTTAAGCAAATGGTTTCGCCGCTGGCTTTGCTTATAGGTTGATGCCAAGAATTGATTTGATCAGATTCACTTGCAATTATTTGCTTAGCTGATGGATCCACTATGACCGCAGCATTGAGGACCTACAGAGTAAATGCACCAATCATAACTTAGTTGTATGCATGATGGAATGCAAAGATTGTCCTTTGCTATCAACTTAAATCAATATATTTATGTAACATTCAATGCATGCAAAATACCAGCCGGTGTATAGTACGACTAATATCCAGGCTAATCAACTTGCATTACTTAGAAAGAATTATTAACTAATGGGATGTATTAAAACAGTTACCAGGCCGTCACCAGCTTTTGCCAGCTCAACAGCAACTCTCATGAAGTTCAAAACTGCCTGCGAGTCCTCTTCACTAAATCCAGTAATGCCATCAATATTGCTGTAATTGAAAATCAAATGACAAAAGATGTCAAGCTAGTGCCAACTTTAAAATACTTTGGCATGCATAGACAAAAGAAAGAAAGAAAATTAATTTTACACAAACTTTAATCAAATGCTGAGCAAGATCACATTCTTATTTTTAGTTTCTTTTAGAAGAAATAAAAGTTTAAACATTAATTGTTGTAATTTCTGGTTATGAAGTTATGCATAAGTGCTTATGTTGGAGAGTGTTCATTCACCTCAACTACTTTTGGTTTCATCCTAATTCTAAGCATTCTTGCTAATTTTTCACAGCCCTGAATAGCATAATAAAAGAGAACAAGTCCATTCAAGATCAAAATGATTAAACATGCAACTCAAATGAAAATTGTAAAACTGTGATTGAGAAGGCAAACACGCATAAAGAAATAACTGATGTATGCAGAAAGATGAAGCTTACTATGTAGGAGGATGATATGACGTTGGCCACAGCTTGCATTGTTCTTCCCACTCTTCTTTTGTAGATGCAGCATATTTACAAACCTAAAAGTAATTCAGTCCAAATGCAAAGAAAGGACTGTTTTTCAGACTCGAGGAGAATCAATGAAGCTAAACCATAACTACAGTAGAAGATACAAAACTAACTATAAACAATAATATTAGTTTCAAGAGAGACGGATAGTGCAAGTTGAACTTGTATTCCATAAGATATTATCAACTAAGTACATCTTGACTGAGTTTACAACAATAACAACCAAGCCATTTCCCAAACAAGTTGGGGTCGACCAATAGCTTAGCTTAAAGTTGACAAATTATCTTTCACTGCCACTCTGAAATCTCAACAAACAGACTAAGGGGTTTCATTGTAGATCTAATTAAGACATGATTTTATGTCGTTTTAACTTTAGAACATTAAACAACTAAACCGTTATTTTTAATAAATCCCGCAAAATGATTTTATATGTCAACAAAACAAGAACTTAACAACAGAGTAATGTAAAATAAATATAAAAGGATCAATGTTAGAAAGCATTCATTATTCATTAACACACAAATATTTTAGCAAGACAAAAGGATGACCCACTTTTGTGATAAAAGCACTCAACTGGTAGGTATTAATTAGCTCTTGTACATCATGAGGGATGCTTCCGGACTGATTGTCATTTTCAGATGCAAGACATAAGATCACTGATAACTGAATTGCTCCTGTCAAAGAATCAAATTGTTACCATCTTTTTTTGGAAATAACTTAGAAAAAGGGGAGAGAAAAAGGGGGCAAGAAATAAGAAGAATATGTGCAAAGAGAGACGACACAATGGTATGGATATACCTATAAAACTTAACTAATGCAATATGAGGGTAAACAATCAATATCAGGATGAAGTAAGGTGGTTCAGAGTAAAAGTAAACATGAATGCCGATACACAATAAATTCAAGAAAAAGTTTAGCATTATAAAACCTGCATGATGCAGTTTCTGCCATTTACTTGATATAAATGTTTCTGGTAACTAAACAATGGAGGGGAAGAATGGTGTGGGAAAAGAGCAGATGAATAGCACGAAAGTACAAAAACCATCGCCTAGCAGCCAGCTCAATTATAAACTAATCTTACACACTGGATGATATGTTTATAATCAAATTTTACATAATATGTTCTTCAAGAGTATGGTGATGGACCATTTTTACCTGGGAAGCACAAGTTTTTACTCAATTTACATTTTACTACCATAAGAACTTCGCACATTCTAAGAACTAGTGCAGCAACAACAACAACAAAGAATGTGAAAAGGCTATAAATTTCAGCTTATAATTCAGACATCTTCTCTTTCAATTATTCATCAAAAATTAGTGTCGGATGATGTGGGTGCAATTATAACTAATGACTGCGTTCAAGTAAACAGCAATTATAACTAAAACAGTGAAACACACACACCTCCTTGAAGACATTTCTTGTGCACCCGCTTCACATGGCGGAGATTTTCCAGTGGTGCTATTTGACCTAATCGCCTATTATATAACCAATAACATCAAATCAATGTAAGTAAATATGTCAAATTATTGGGGTCAAGGTTCATCAAAACAGAAGAAACCACATCAAAATTTTCCTCAAATTATACCAGAAACTTAAAGCTAACCTGATGAGAGTGTTGGCATGCTTAGGTTCAATGAGTGAGGCCAGTACATTCACTGTATATGATACATAAAACAAATTAAAATCAAAACAACCAAATATCAGAATAAAAGTGAGATACAAAAAGCATTTTGAGAGAAAATGTAAAGAAAGAAGGAGATAGAGGATATGAAGAAACAAGCAACCAGTGGGTTGTTGGTCAGGCGCGATCGGTGGCTTGTCTGGTATATGTATAATTTTACAAGAGTAGTTGCTCATCTTCTTCGATTGGAGTCTCTGGTATCTGCCACAAACCTCATAACAAACACACCAATTTCAGCTGTTATTTCACCACGAAAATGGAATAGAAAGGGTTTAATGAGAAGACGAAGACGAAAAGAAGAGCATACCTTGAATTCACAGACGATGAATTGATTGGTTGGGGAGACGCAACAAAAGCATTCATAAGAGAAGAGAGTCAAAAAACCATTGACTTGAATTGACCAATATCTAGACACTTGAGACTTTCACGGTCCAGACCAAACCGGTTCAGCCTATCTCAAATTGATTTTCTTTCTGGTTTATTTTCTTTGGATGATCGTGTATTACTTTTGCTCTGGGTACTGATAATGTTGTAGCATATTTAAGATTTGGAAGTTTTAATTGAATGATGGCTGACCCGGCCAGTGAACCGGACGACCCGGGAGAATGGTCGGTTCATACTCCGGATCGGTTTTTAAAACGTTGATTACAACTTTCAATGAGGGTTGTGACTTGTGATAATGTTGTTTAGGTTTTAAGTTAGAAGCACATGTTTTAGAAACCGGACCGGCCCGGTCGATCGGACGTTGACCCGGGACCCGGCATGGTTACCGGTCCGGATATATATAAATTCGGGAAATGAATCAAAACCGGTCAGCCCGGTGAGAACCGGTAGAAACCGGTGCTGGGTTGAACTGTACTGCCCGGTTTTTTGTTTCATTTGGATAAAAAAGTTTTTTAAATATCAGAATTGGGCTTTGAATGTCAGCCAAAGTATTAGAGTTTATAATAGAATGCAACAGCCCATATAAATAAAACAAAAAAAGACTTCAATTGGTGGCCCATTTTAAAAAATTAATAAAATAACAAAAGAAAGTAAACCTAATTGGAAACACCTGTTCTTCTTCTTCACTTCTTTACTGACTCGCCTCTGCAACTCAACGCCGTGATCAGTTCGTCTCGAGTTTGTGTGTTTTTATTTTGTTTCTGTCTCTTCTTTTGTTGGCTGGTAACGAAACGAAGAAGATTAGGTGAGTTAGATAAGGGGTTTGATTGTTTTATTTTGTTTAATAAGATGAAATGGGGCTTCTAACAGACACATATACTTGGTTCGCCGGCGATGCACGTTGCAGTTGGATCGCCGGAAGCGG
>JAYMTF010001077.1:0-26547 GCA_036897485.1 Pelargonium nanum | reverse complement strand
TGTTCCACGTTTCACACATGTACTTTACATGTACTAGCAGTACATGAATAAATCGTTTTTCTATATTATATGCATAAAAATTTGTTGTACGTGGACTACCTCAGATAACGTCACATAGGCTACTTGATTGAACATCAAGTACAATGTGTAAGGGTTTTCTTCTTCTCCCATGTTTCTGAACACATAAATTAAAAAGTGTGAACCCTGTGCTGCTATCTTGTGACCTCACAGGTTCTAATAAGTGCAACAAAGTCTATGCAAAAGCAAGGGTAAGGCTATGCACTAAAATGACCCTCCCCATGCCCCGAAAAGGTGCGAGCCTCGTGCTGGGCTGCCTGTTATTTAGCACATATAATGATGCTAATTGCTTCTTGATTTGATCTAGTAGAACAAATATTTTGACTGATGTCATACAACACAATAGAGTTCCTAAGGAATCCGCATCGTCCAATTTCAAGAAGTACTAAAAATTACCAGGTAAAAAAGTGTATATCATTCTCACTAGTAAGCAGGGACTTGCCTAAACTTACAAAATTAGGTTATGAATTTCACAACAAAAAAGAAATGTTAGTCACCATTTTCTCATCTGCACTCTATAAATTACTAAATTCGTTGCCACCCTTAAACACACAGACAAAAAACTTCTGCGAATCACACCACGTCACTCCCAAATGAATCAATGAACTAGAAGCAAACCCAATTAGGATTTTTTTTTTAATTTAAAAAAAAGTAAACTGTAAATGAGCAACCAGTGTGTGCTTCGAAATCAAACACAATTAGCAAGAAAAGAGTGAAAATTCGTCTAACCATGTTGGCAATAACTAGCATAAACGGCATTGTTGACAACCCCATACTGATCTAGCTCGTAATCGCGGACTTTGAACTCAAAATCAACAAACCCACTCATTCTGCAAATCAAGTATAAGAAAAAAAAACATAAAGTTGCAAACTTTAATGAATCAAAAGAGACCCAGAAAGAGAAGAGAAAAGGGAACATAGAATAGTACCCTTTGCCACCTTTGAAATCAAAAGCAGGAGCAGCGCAGCACCTGACAGAGAGAGTGGCGTGGAGTGATGGGCGTGGAGGAGGGAGCAATCTGAGAGGGCGAGAAAGAGAAACGACGGTCGGTGAGGAATGGAAGCGGGCTGAGGTGGGGATGATGGAGTGAATGGGGGAGACAAGAGAGTGAAACATCTCCTCTTCCTGGTTGAAGATGGAGGATTTGGGAATGGGGAATTGGCAGAGGTGATCTTATTCTTGGGGATTAATGGGCGGCAGAAGCTATGCTTCTCTCTGCTTGTTAACGGCTCTCCAGCGACTTCTCTTTTTTTTTTCTTGTTCATTTATTTACCAGAAAAAGTAAGTGTTTGTTTGGTAACATCCCAAACTATTCGAAAGAAAAATGCTTGTGTTTTTTATTTTTCGAAATAAACATAATGCTTTTATTAATTCAAATTAGAAGCCGATAGTGGCATTATAGTAGGAGGACAATCCGACATAGCCCAGGACTTATAATTCGACGTAGAACGAGATGTCATACATATAAGTGAGCAACCACGTTCGTTGATCGTTTAACAAAAGAAAATGTTAGGTTCTCGAAACCTTTCACAAAATGAGTACAATTAAAGCATACGTACATACCATTTATCTCAGAATAACCCGATGAGCTTCTCCCTCTACTATAACTCATTGTCACCCTTGATTCGTAACCCAAGATAGTGCTTCACGACCGCCATTGCATCCACCTTTCTCGACCTCTTTTCCGAACCCAGCCACCTCCTCCCACCGCCCCCAATCATCTACTCTGATCGTCCCGAATAGCTCAGCCACCACAAAAGCCCTCGTCTGGATTAAATATAGTCCCATCGAAATTGAGCTTTACCCAACCCTCTGGTGGCCTGCTCCACTTACCGCCACCCGTCCCTGCCTTCACAACCATTAGCGACGGCCTTATTTGATGCTTGACTGCACAAGCTTCCATCCAGCCAACTCTTGTGCTATTTGCCACCTTCGCCTCCTCCCATTCATCCCTTCGTACCAACCATTTCTCCGACGCCACACACCCCAACCATCTTATAGAGTCTGATGCAAAGCCTCGCCTTACATTTTTTTAATTAGCAGTTGAAACCACTCCCGCAACGAGTTACATCTCAATGCTAAACTCTCCAAACCCAGCAATCGTCAAACTTTTCCAGTCTCCAGACATCCTACAAGACAATGGAAGATACTTTCAGCCGCAAATTTACAGCCCAAGCAAACAACCGGAATCTGCACCATTCGATTAACCAAAGCCTACGCTACTGGTAGGATATCCGCGTTCCACAGACAACACCAAACGTCCCGGGTCAATTTGTCGGTCAATTCTGGTCGCATAGATTTGTACGCGCTTCGAATGGAATATTCTCTGTCATCCTTAAACAACCACATCCACCTGGCCATTCTTGCTTCATAACCCAATGGAATATTAAGAATTTTCCGACGAACCTCTGCTGGAAACAACGCTTATAACCTAGAACCAATCGACTGAGTAAAGTCATATGCCACCTTATTCGCAGATCTATGAGCATAACAAAATTCTAATCTAGCGAATTGTTTCAAATATCCAAAATGTCGCCTATAATTAAACATGTCCCCCTCTGGTCTTTATGAATTCAATAACTTCCTAAGCGTCATCCTTAACCACAATTGACAACCAACTTCGTTCTGCAACCCAACTTAGAGGTTGGCCTGAATCGTCATCGCATTGACTACACGAACGTTTCTAGCTACAACTCACCCACACTTCCCTAATCGTGGACTATCCAACATACGTTTGGACTTGTCATTGCTGGCAAAGATGGCGGCATCCATATTGAGCTTCAAACCACCCACGAACGGGAGGCCTCCATAGAGCTTGACCAGAGACGAGCTGGACTTGGTCGACAGCAGCCATATCCTGTTGCACCGATTGCTAGAGATTCCATGCCTCTCACATTGTTGTATTCGTTCGAGCTGCCTCTCCTGTCGAGCCCCACTACATGTTCCAAACTCCCTCGTTCCTAAACTTTCAAATGCTTCAACCTACATACAAGGCCTTTCTAGGCAATGACAGATCATGTCTTTTGTGAACAGCATGCAACCATTCTCCCACCTCCTCACAATTCGAAACAATCCCTTAACCATATATACTGCCATAACTCTTTTGCGAATGAGCACCCCAATATGGCATGAGACGTAGATTCAATCACACATCTAAGATTTTGGAACATCTGATGATTCACCATCTCTCCTCCATTATCTCTAAAGCTTAGAGACCGTGAGCCCATCCATATCCACTGTTTGCTCAATATGATTAACCTCTCTACTAAGATCTGGTGCTATTGCAAAGAATCTGACTAATTTGGTAACTACATTTAAAGTTCCACCGATCCAACTCCACAAACATATCAATGTAGTTACCAATTTCTTTATCATTTGTAAGTCTTGAAGACGACTCTCACATATTGTTTATCAAATTGAAAGCTAATGTCTCCATTTAATTAACCTCCAATGTTTTCTATATGTTAACAATGAGATTATACTTGAGTTATAAACTTAAATTTATGATCATGACGTACACATGAACTAGAGTACATATTGAATCAAATCAAACAACTATTACAAGACGGATCGATGGAGAGCACATGACGCTCTGACTGTCCAAATCACAAAGTTTCAACTATATATGTATGTATATTATTTGGTTATGACATATATAGAAACCTCAACAAAAAAAAAAAGATTAATCGAAAATAGTAATCTTATCACACTATTTGAAGCTATAAATACTAAAGAAGTTTTGTTGCTAACTTAAGTGATTTATAAAATTATAATGAACTGTGGTCAGCGGCAGTAGCTATAGTCATATATGCATTTTGACATCTCTGTCTCTCACCATCCTCTAGTCCATGCCTCGTATGCATCTGTTCCCTGTAAATAAATAAATAAAAAATCCTCGTATAAACAAACACCTATATATATGTGTGTGTGTTCTTCAATTATAAATTTAGTTTATTTAGCTACTTTTAAATTTGAAAAGTGATATTTAGAAAGAAAAAGAAAATGTACTTGATCTGTTGTTTGCATGGTCTCCATCTCCAAAAAGTTCAATTCATTGTACATACTGGCAGCAGAAAGCTTCATTGATAAAAACTGAAGTAGTGAAACAAAGAAAATACCATTAGTTGAAAACAATTTCTAAAAGAAATAAAATCATGAAGCCTCTTTTAGATTAATAACAGTACTAACTTCAATTTGATTCTGCAGAGAGCGGACATAATTGATAATCACATCCAACATTACTGCCATCCCCATTGTCTGCACATTATGCATTAATTCATAATACTAATTTAAACATTATTTATTTATTATTCATTGCTTAATTAATGAAGCAAGCAAAAGAAAAAATGAAAATATTCAGATTATTTATATACCTTATAGCATCCTGGAACCAAATCCTGTAAGCACCTCAGTCTTTGGTTTATTTTCTCCCTTCTAACCTGTATTATACATACAATATTTTTCAAAACAACTCCTTAATTAGATACTTTTCGAATTTTGAGTGTTAAGGAAAGATGAAATAAGTAGAGAGAAGTAGTAGATATGGTTAAAATTGTTGTTGTCTTGATGTATGAACTTGGGAAAATGCTTATATAAGTATAGATAAACTTACCCTTTCAGCTAAACTGTGACTATCAGTAGCTTGTCCTCTTTTTGCCCTAACATGAACTACTTCTTTTGGTTTTTCCACAATATTGGTATTTCTCTTTCTCTTTTTTCCTCCCAAGCTGGTCTGTCATGTGCCAATTACATCACGATAGTTCCAAAAATCCATATTAGTTAGGAAGAGACTAAGATTATGAAAATGAATAAATGAACAATTAAAAGTTGTTGACAGAAAAAATGTCTAGATAAACAGTGAAAATTAATCTCAACAAACTATAGTCAAAAGATAACCTATACACATTTTTTTCATGTACATTAAGTTTTGTACAACTAGGTGTTTCTCATTAGTTAATTAAGCTTTATCAATCTTAATTACACAAGTGACATATAGATACCTTGATCAAAAACATTAATATATAATAGAAAAAAGAAAAAAAGGTTAAAATCATAATTGGTTGAGAAATCTATAAAATGCCATCTTCAAGCATGAATCAAATTACTTTGAAATTTTATAAGGATCATTTACTCATGGAGACAACATTATAGCAGCTTTTGTAGAGAGATTGATTTACTAATATGAGCATGTGACTTGGCAATACATTGCATATAATTTTGTTACATACCTTATTGTTACTATCTCCAAGGCCCAAACCAATTTCAGAAGCAGAAGGAGAAGCAAACAAGAGTTGTGAGGACATGGGGATTGATGACTTGTCTTTCTTGCTACCATGGCTGGTGAAATCTCCACCACCAAACCCTAAGGAGTGAACAGCCACAGCACTTGAGTCATGATCATGATGATGATCAGCTTGTACAAAGCTCATCTGATGAAGATGATCTGTGAAGTTCACTGTAGGAAGCTGCAGCTGAACTTGTTGCTGTTGATAATGATGATGAGAAGAGATGGAGCTGCTGCTACTACTACCAGAGAAAGGAGCCATGACATGATCATAAGGATGATGATTATGATGATTGCTAGAGATGAGGTTGTTTATGAACTCCAAGCTGTTCACTGTGTTGTTGTTCATTTCAGATGTGAAAAGAGACTTGGAAGTTTGCATCAAGCCTGCTCCTTCTGTAAACTCTGCCATTACAGACTGATGATGATAAATCAATTACAAACCCTAGAATAGAGCTCTTTAAGGACTTAACCTTATTTTGTCTTCTTATCTTGTTTCTGTTTACAGTTCAACTTTTCTTCTGTAGTGATCTTTTGTGGGTCCACATTCAGTAAATATATATGCACTGCATGGGCCACCAAACCTCTTCTTTGATTAAGTATGGTGGAGATACAACAGAAGTTATTGAACACACATTGATGGGCTTGCTAGATAAAGAGAAAAAAAAAAGAGTCTCTCCATATTCTTGGAAATGACATGATCTCTCATTCAAATCTTAACTAATTTTTCTTTGATTTTTCAAGTATGGTTTTAATGGTCCAATGGACTTTTATGATTACAAGGCCAGTAAGTTTGGCACAATTAAATTAAAGATGAGTTTGGTCTGGATACTAGCTAGCTTTATATGTCATGATATATATAGATGATATGAATGTTTCATTTTTCTTCCATTGTTTGCCCCAAAACTTTTAACCTTGTGTACTTGCATCCCAATGCATATTGGATTATTTGTTAATTAGTCATGGAGGAGATAACATTAGATAAGTTAGATTATAAGAAGAGAATAATATATATTGATGCGTTTCTTTTTACTCATGGCAAAGCATATTATATTAAAATTGTCTTTTTGTTTACATGTAAGGATAACTTGGGTGAAGTTAAATTAACAACATTTGATGAAAATCTTCAAATGATGATGAATGCATCGAAGAACGAACAACACCAACTAGCTTGTTGAAGAATCGTTCTTGACAATAAAACTAATTTGATGTACTTGATCAGATTAATTAAGTCAATTCCACAAATATTTTCTCTCGATGTTTTGTATACTTGTGAGGGTTTAGAACTCTAAATCTTATCACCTTTAACCTTAGATGGAAGAAGTGAAAAACCAGTGTTGTTGCACTAGAATCCACCCCCGGTGTGTGAGTCATAAGAATCCCCCTAGGAAATAAGAGCAAAACAACTATAATTTAGAGAATGAGAGTATAAAGATCCAACTATTTCTCCATCTAATGAGGGAATATTTATACTCACAAACCAAACCAGTGTTGTGACAATGCGTAATTAGTCGGTGGAGATGTGAGGTCTACCATAGAGGTCATAGTAATCTTAGACCCTAACTTCCATGGTGTGTCGAGTGAGATTTGGGACCTCTATATGCTTTTTAAACATCGTGGGAAGGATGAGAATTCCTAGGAGCGTCTATCGCTCCAAACATTCTAGTATGCTGGCAATGCAGGGTAGCTTGAATGTTTTCTAGCGATGTAGAGAGTCTTGGACGCCCCGACAAGGCCAGAAGCCTTAGGGGCCAAGAGGACCTTGAAATCCTTGGAGACTAAGAGAGGAGAGGTTAGAGGCTCCTTCTTGGAGTTACGTATGGCGTTAAAGCCCTTTTAGAGCTATAGATTTTTTTTGGGGCTAAAAGTCGAGAGGTACCCATGATGATCTTACTTGCGATGATCGACCTTGCTAGATCATGATATGTGGTTTCATGTGGATTTGACTCTATTACTGAATTTTCTACAAATCGATACGGTGTTTTAAATACCACGTGTCACCTAAATATAATTAAAATTTAATTGATTTACACAACTAACTCATAAAAGTTACGTACCCATATGATTTGATTCCTTAATTTGTTGTATTTTACAATAAAATATTATTGCATAGTATGTGGTCGTATAACTCATATGCCAAAAGTATAAACCGACATATGTGTGTTGGCTGCAATTTCTGAAGCTGATCATTCAACCTAAGAGTTGCACATCTTGTGTTGGATGTGAAATCCAGAACCATATATGTTTAAATAAAAGGCATAACACTAATTATTCCAGAACCATTAATGTTAGTGATGGATGTACCTGTTTTGTTTGTACAGTAAAAGATTATTTTCTACACGCTTATACCTCACATGTATTATTTTCGTTTAACTATATATATAGTTGCGGTAAATCCCTACATCTTCTAAAGACATGTCAAACAAGTGAGTGACTCACTTTTTGGATATATATCAAATTAAAATTGTAAATTTCAATATCAAGAGATACACATGTAAAATCATACGTTAAATAGATTCATCACTTTTAATTGTTTGATGGGCAAAAGAGAAGTCTATATTAGTAGATAGCTTTATCAGTTAAATCACAAGGCCTCCACCATTTATTGAAACTTGCTTTTCTTAATTGAAATTGGGTCAGCCAAGCACGCAACTAGTACTTAAGCCGACCCACCTACATTGGTTCACATTGATCTTCGAGATTGCTTGCAAGCTTTGACTAATAATTTTCCAAAAATGGAATTCATTTCCTCTCTTGGATATTGCTCCTAACTCTAACATTAATTAAAACACAACCATACTCCATACATTCTGGTTTATTGACAAAATCTCCTCATTCCTCACCACATGGAAGAGGAGAAAAAGCAATATTAAACTTTGGTTGGCCATAATGTGACGGTCTAAATGTTTTCTCTAGTAATTTGTGCAAAAATAAATTTAACGTACATTCGGTCTGCGACAATAAGCACTTTAAGAAAGTTAACAAAACTTAATGAATTTAATTGATATATATTTAATATGATGTTGAGAGCCGATGAAAATAAAATATGATGTAGCTAGCAATAATGCTAAATATATAGCAATCATTTGGTAGACCAATTAATGAAAAAGATTCATTTCTTTTGTGGCTTCAATTCATGCAGTACGTGAAGAGATCAATTAGGGTTTTGTTTTAGGTCAAATTGAATCCTTAATAATTGAAAACAGTGAGAGTTATGTTTCCACCACATTGGACCATAAATAGGATTAATCGTCCTCATGTACAAACAAGAGAGGTACATCCATCACTAACATTTGGTTGGGCCCATGACTTTATCTACCACTTACCAAATTTTCTGTTCATCATCAATTTTCATTTTCGCAAAGACAAAGTATATAATTAAATAACTAATTGATGATCATGATGTAGTTGACCTCTGATTATCGAATAATAGTAAAGTTGTTATATTTCTTTTTGTAATGCCCATCAAATTGTTCAGTTATTCTTTTCTTTTATATATATAAAAAAAGTAACTCATATTCTTTGTTATAGATTAAGTATAGTCTATCCACCCTTCTAATTAGTTAACAACGAATCCGACAACCTACTCAAAGCATGAAACACCTTATTTCCAGACCTACTAACAAATACAATTATGTTTTTATACATTCACTTTAAATATTCATATATTTTCTTAATATTGCGCGCACACTAACATTTTAAGTTAAATAGATGATTAATATCAATATATTTTTTGTATATATACATATATATGTAATCATCAATTGAAAACATAATTTCAAAAAAAAAGAATCTTTCGTGTTACTATACACAAAACCTAATTGGTAGAGTATATTTTAAGATTATTGACCCCGGATACCAACTACATTTTGGCACTTGTCCGTTATTGTCTTGTCCTTAATTAATTGGGTTGTTTCTAACGAAGAAATTTGAATAAAGACATTACCGATTCATTAAAGATGAGCCAATATACACTAATTGTCAAGTTTGTATGAGTGGTCAATTGCCACACAAATAATGCAGAACGTGCGTATCATAATCAAGTCTTTGGACAAATCCAAATTGTTATATTAGCGGGGAAAAGATATTTAATTAAGTAAAAGAAAAAGAGCGATAATGAATAATGATGTTGTCATAATCGAAAGTGACAAAATAGAAAATAAGAGTACGTAGTAAACATCAATCCCAATCACAAAGTTGACAAACTTTCTTAAAACAGTAATCTTTTGTCTTTATGAGAAACATAGTAATGGTTGACATTATGGGAAAACAAAGATTGATTAAGATCAACCCAACGTGTTGAACTAATAAACTGCATAATTTAGGATTTATTAATTGTACACTACGTACTTGTGTTTCTGTTTGTATTGTAATAGCTAAACTATTTTGTACATATAATATGAAACGGAGCTGGAGCGGAGAACAGAGAGAAGAAACAAAATGCAACAAATCGAAACCGGAAGAAGGAGGCCCGGCCTCATTATTTTGATCACTGTTTTCTTATAATTAATACATTAATTATATATTTAGCTATCGAGTTTTCTTGGCATAATAAAGAGAAAATGAAAGTATATGCAATGATGAGTTTTAATGAATATTTTGATCACTATTTCTCTTATAGTGTATTAACTATATATATGTTTAGCCATGGAGTTTTCTTGGAATAATAAAGAGAAAATAAAAGTATATAGAATGATAAGTTTTATTGAATATTAAAATGATTACATAGTGACCACCAAAATTTGAAGCACTACAAATTTATTTGCCTCTGGTTTGGGGGCAGCCTTCTTGGTTGGACTCAATATTGGGCCATCACATTCATGAAGAAAAGGACCCATAGTGGTCCTAAGACTATATATTTTAAAATTTCTAAAGATATTTGAACTTCAAATGTAGAATACTCCTTAAAATAGAACTAATTATTATATTTTGACTTGATGCATGTATATTGAGAGAGAGAATTTTTTTTTTTTATCATGGGATCAAGAAATCATGCTAATATAAAGTGGTACACAAAATAAAATGTTTGATCAGTTTCAAAATGAAGCTTTTGTAAATGAAAAAAACTTGTAAAAAATTAAGAAGTGAGATTATGTTAGACATTATTTTCATGTACACAGATGCATTTAATTTGTTGTAATAAATTAAAGAGATTTTTATACAATTTGTATATGTATATTTTTCTTGGTGTAGAATATTAGTTAATTTCTCATAAACAAAACATGAAACTCATTTTTTTAAAAAATAATCCAAATAATAAATATACTTGGCAAAATGAGCAACTTGAAAAAATATTTGGCAAAATAACTCAAATGGCAAATGGAGTGGCATTGGGCTATAAGACTAGCTCCACTCAAATGGGTGGTAGGGCCCATTAGCTCGAACAACAACAATAACAAAAACACGAAAAAATTTAACCCCTACACTTCAATTGTCTGTCCTCAAAACTTGAAAATCTCATTAAGTAGCGGCACATAACTTTGAAAAGTGCTATTTTTCAGAACAATTTTTAAAAATTAAATAAAAAAAATTACATAAATTGTAGTATTGAAAGCATAATAAGATAGAAAATAGTACTTTTCCTCCCCACCCACGGGGAAAAAATAAATTCTAGGATGACCTTCACATGCTCTAATCAAACAAGATACCTCTATAAAGGACTCATGCACAACAAAAAATTAAGAAAAACAACTTCAGAAAGTCAAAGCACTAGGGTGACCGCCTCCACTTAAGTGGGGGTGAGGCAACGCTTGTGCGCAAAGTAGACACCAGGACTTTTGGAAGCGAGCGAGAAACACATTCTATTTTTAGTTTCAATACAGAGAGCAACAAATTCGCCAATTCAAGTTTTGAACAAGGGCAAGTAGGAGAGTCTATCGATCGAGGTCCACAATAATTACTCTCCACCAATCACATTTGAAACGTTTATCCTATAAATATCTCATTGAGGTTGATGTATAGTTATTCACACACTTTTGAATTGCTTGCTAAACTCAGTTCATTCTCTTACTCTCACCCTGAAAGTGAATTCCAATGTGACACACTTGTTCTCATTTATCATGTGTTCTATTTTGTAAAAAAACAGTTTGTGACACGAATTGACGTGAATCAATGTATTTTTAGGCAACCAAATAGAAAAATTAGTTATTAGTTGTCTTTTTAAAACAAATATTATAGAAGCAAGCCATTAATTTCGAAATAGAAAAAGTTTCCATTTCTAATTAACGTTTTGCAGAACTTAGTAATGAAGTTTCAAGCACACACTTTCAAGTAACTTTTGGAGCTAGATTCGAAACTCCATACTTTGCATGCACTGGGATTTACCACACAAAAATGTAATAGATTCTTTTTATGGATATGATTTAGAAGAAAAAGGATTTTACCATGACAAAGTCACCTGACAATATAAAATACATAAATATTCTTTGATGAAGTTCTAGAAGTTAAAAATATTCTGTATTGTTTGTTTCAAATAAGCTTCAATCAAGTCATTGACTTGGTGGGTATTCCTTGGGGAATCAAGTGCAGCTGGAAAGAAGCTACAATTACAAATGCACAAATCAAATCAAATCATCGACTACTAATTTAATTCAACTTCACAGTCAAACCATCAACCCTAGCAGGTAATTGCTTCACAACTTAGAACATGTCGAAGGGCCCCCCTTACACCCCTTTTTTCATCACTAGTGACTCACATAGTAGCCCAATTTGAAAAAGTACGTAATTAAGTGAAAAATAACTTATGCCTTTGTTTTTCTTTTTTATGAGATCTCGATCGTAATACACGAAGGCTCCTGAGAGCATTTTTAGAGAAAATAAGCTATAGAGAGAGTGAAAATTATAGAATGAAGATCCTCCTCTTACTATGAGAGAGTATTTATACTATTCTTAAACTTGTGCCACGTGTCGATGTGTGATTGATCGATAGGGAAGTGGGGTCCACTCAGGGATGGATCCATAATATTTAGTCAGTAGAGCTAAGTAATTATACAATATTTTATTATATAACAATAAAATTAATTAATTAATTCAAAAATAGATGCATTAAAAAATTCACAAAAAGATATATAATTGAAAAAATAATATAAAAAAATCATAATTTAATTGGTAAAGTGTTGTCATTATTGCGATAGAAACCATTGGTTTGAATCTATATTAAAATCATTTTTTGTGGGGGCAATGATGCAAATTTTGATAATATTAGCATGGGCAAAATGAAAAAACACAAGGACAAATATAAAAGCTTGATATAATTTAGTGGTACATTTTATAATAAAAGAATTTGAGTGGGGGCAATTGCCCCCAAATCTTCCTACTTGCATCCGTCTCGGGTCCACCTAGGTGGCTTGGAGTTTTGAATTTCTGGCACACACAGTTCATGTACATCCCTCGTGAGCTGAGTTATATGTCGAAGTCCCTAAAAGCCTCTACCGTGCAGAGTAGCGTCCTGGGGCTTCAAGTCTTGTGATCTGGGTCTTGCTTTCCAGGCGCTCCATGCGAGCTGACGTACTTTTGTACGAACCTTGTGCTTGGGAGCGTATGATGAAGACCCTAGAAGCCTCTACCATGTGAGGTAGTGTCCTAAGGTTTCGAAGCCTTTGAGATATTGTTGAGACGGTCCGAAGAGATGGAGAACTTCTAGAATGGTTTGGAGGAATACCCGGGGTTGGGTCATCGGCCTCTTCTGGGCCTTCAAATACTTCGTCGGAACGGAGAAATGGAGCTTTCGGGCCTCGGGGAAAAGCGCTATCGCGACATCTCATAACGCAATCGCAACAGCGTTGTGGCCTATTCTTAGAATTGTGCCCCAACACTATCGCGACAGTGCTAAGACACGTTCCTAGAATTGGCAACTTGTCATTCTAAAAAGGCCGGGTTGGCATGCCACACCAATTTAACTTGCCAATCCACTTTGGCGCATTTGGCAATCTTGACTTGTGATCGACACAGTTGTCATACATTTTGGTTGATGGATGGACAGTTAACGGGTGACGGGCAGATGGCTGGACGCTTGGGCGCCACAATCTCACTCGTCGGGTTGACTTATGATATATTGTATATGGTCACTAACTAGATCTACATAGTAATTGGTATTATTGGACTTATTATAAGAAAATTGTTACTACTGGACAAGAGCTGATCGGAAGAACACAAGCTCAGCGACATCAAATATCCAATCAAATGCCCCACAGATACAATACACCCTCCGTCTTTGTTGGTCACGCCTGCACTTGAAGAAGGTCCACTCTTCTATGATCTTTCTCCATTATTGTACCAATAAATAATTATGAACAAGAATTTACTCATAGATCAGGCTTTGCCTAATTGCTTTAGCACTCACATGTGAAGAAACTCTTTATTCACTTCCAAAAACAGGCTACCAAATGTACCTTCACTTTCTCATTATTACCCTAAATAGAAATATATACCACTCTTTCCTCAACTATAGTTAGTTGTAACAATAGCTTATGCTAATTGTTTTTAGAGCGCCAAGAATCTCACTCATGATTTATTAGCTGAGAATTTCAAGCAAAAGACAAAGTATATGGATCTGGGCAGGCGCAGATTGGAGCGGACATAGATTTATTAGTTGAGAATCTCAGTCTATAAATCATGACTGAGATTTTTTTTTTCCTCTTATTTTTAACTAGTTTGGTTCCATAATCAATTTCCATTTTTCTTTTAACTAAACAAATCTCTTCTCCAATAATTATTTTGCACATTTCATCAAACATCTTAAAGTCTATCTGCTCTGCTCCAGCACAATCCTCCACTGCCACTATCACTCATGGTTGGTCTTGGTCCCTTCCTTTGTACCTCTTCTTTTCAAGCTACAAAATCTCAGTAACCTTATCTCATAAAATTTACTCTTCTGGGTATCCATTTTTAGATGCCAACAACACCAACCTACTATGTGAGCTAGGTAATGCTACTAAGTCCCAATAATGCATGTCTTGCCACTTGGAATTAGATATCACCACCAAAAAATTTGCTTTGTAAATTGGACTAAAGATAACTCATCGATCTGGAGCTTAAGGCTGGTGTTGGAGATGAAGAGTGTTTTGGGGCGGAGATTTTTCACAAGAGCTACAATACTGATTCCCACAGGAGTCTTCCACCTCCTGTAGGAAAAGCTTCTGCAGGAGCTCCTGTGTAAGTGATTGTCCGGAAGTCAGTGCTACAGTAATTCAATAGCCAAACAATTTTTACGTCAAATGTCTATAAAATTTGATTTTACAGGAGGGGTGTAGATGAACCAAACAACCACTTAGTATAAAACATTAAATGATCCTTGTTAAGCCTTTAGTTTTATATGTTATTCCAAAATATTATATGTTGCATGTCAATTTAATCTCTCTTTGTAGTGTCATTGTCTAGTGTTAAAATGGGATTGGTGTAAGCAATGCAATGAACCTCATATTTTCCACATTTAGTCTCCCAAATCAAAACACTATATATTTTGTCCAGTCAATCACGTTTCTTTGTGTGTGGAATGGAATCCACAAAAACAAGGAAAAAAGATGGAAGAAGAATCATTCATTTTCAAGAACAATATTGTTTTCTTCGTTTTTATTTTCTTTTCTTCTTGAGAGACTGTTCTTATAAGTGTCCATCCATGACACTGTAGTTTATAGAGTGGACCAACTAATAATAATCAGATGATCATATATAATATTTGACAGTGAAAATACATAGAATTTTCCAGGTTCAAGTCACAAAACAAAACCATCAATGAGTGGGTGTCCACACCACTCTTGAGGTCTAGTCTTTTAGCTGAGCTCAGGTTTTAGCTGGCCCACACCCATCTCATGAGAATTGCATCCATTTTTTTGTGTATAAAGCCTAGCTAGATCATGTGGAGAAACTCCAATTGGGTCTAGCTTGAGCCTTTTTTGGTTGCTCCTTTGGACTTTGCTCTATAAATCTATGTTTCTTGATCTTCTCATTCTCTAGTGGACACACAAAACTCAATTCTTTTGTACTCTCATACATGCAAGCTCACATGTACAGTTCTAGCCATGAAGAGGACAGTGCTGAGCTGAGAAGAGGTCCATGGACTCTTGAAGAAGACACTATGCTCTCGCATTACATTGCTCACAATGGTGAGGGAAGATGGAACATGTTAGCCAAATGTGCAGGTACTAATTCAAAACACAAGTCACACCATTTTCTTGCCTTTTTTTTATTAGCAAGCGTAACAACCGAGGCTCGAACATGAGACCTGAAAAGAAGCAAGCGCCTTAAGCCACTTGCTGCAATGATGGTTGTTTTCTTGGCTTTCTTTTACTGATTGGTTCTTTATCAGGATTGAAGAGAACTGGGAAGAGCTGCAGATTGAGGTGGCTGAATTACCTAAAACCCGACATTAAACGCGGAAACCTCACTCCCCAAGAACAGCTTATGATTCTTGAACTCCATGCCAAGTGGGGTAATAGGTAAATATTTAAACTTTCATGCTAGGTTCTACAAAAGCTGTCTCTTTTTTTCAGATTTTTTATGACTTTCCTAAGCTTAATTTGGCTTTAGGTGGTCAAAAATCGCGCAACATCTTCCCGGGAGAACAGACAATGAGATCAAGAACTATTGGAGGACAAGGGTACAGAGACAGGCAAGGCAGCTTAACATTGAATCTAACAGCACAAGATTCTTGGAAGCCATTAGGTGTTTTTGGGTGCCAAGGTTGCTGCAGAAGATGGAGCAATCTTCTTCTTCTCCATCTTCATCAACCTCATCAGCTACAACCACACCAGCCATGAATTCACAAAACTCTGTCTCTGCAGTGGCAGGTCCTTCTCAGCAGCTGCCACCACCATGTCCTCTGCCGTTTCCTCCACCAAGTACACCCATATACAGTTTCATGGAAAGTTCAAGTTCTGTCAATTCTCTAAGTGTTGCTTCCTCAGAAACCTCACAGCAGCCTGATATTTCAGAGCAACCACCAAGCCCTTTCCATGGTTTTGGCACTACTATGTACAATGACACTCCAATTCTAAGTGACAGTTACTATGTGCACAGCAGTAGCTTTGACATGGAAGGTCTAGACCACCTGGGTCCAATGGGAGAGCCAAATGACAACATTTCACAGTTGGAATGCCAGATGTCGGGAGGCGATTGGGGGATGAACAACATGGGAGATGGTCTGTGGAACATGGATGAGATGTGGCAGCTGAGGGAGCTAGAGAATATGGGCATGTGAGTTACTGCAACAGAGACACAGAGGATGAGTCAGGATATGAGATCAGTTGGAATTTTAATACATCATCTGATATCTTATTAAGCACTTATGATAGCTCAAGAATATATAGAGTCTGCCATATATTTTTGGTAAACTTGACTTTGGATAGTGAAATAGATAATGATAAGATAATATTTATGTTTTGATTCTGTACTTAAAAAGGCTGATTAGAGTTGAAATGCTCTTAATGCAGACAATGTATCTTTTCTTCATTGATTCTTCTTATCACACCATGTACTTGCCATTATAACTTCATGCTTGAACCCTACAATGAAAACAAATGGAACCAAAGTGTGTGTAGTCAATTCCAAGGAAATTGAGAGAAGTGACACCTCTAAAGATCAAAAGTGTGAAGGCTCAATGCACTAGGTTATCATCATTATGACATTAGGGGCGAAAATTTTGATCGACATGAAAGTTAAGACATACCGTCTTCTATTAATATTTATGGAATGACGGTGCTGAAGAATCTTATCATTTTTTAATTTAGATCCATGTACATTTTTGTCTTCCTCAAAAGATCAGTCGTACAAATGTCAAACGATCAATTCTTACTTCACTTCTTATAAATAGAATTTGACACTAACATATGTGTTATTACCAAATCTAAGCTTGTAGCAGTACATTATAAATAAAGTGAGGAAGTTAAGTAGAGAATATATGGAAGAGCAATTGTTTTCATTAGAGCACAAAAGTCAAAAAAGAGTAATGAGCATGACCCATTTGGTCCTTCCCCACTCAATAATTTGAATGGTCAGACTGAGACTGCCATTTGAACCCTACCCACCCACCCCATCTTGCCATTATAGGACTTCAAATCATCTCATGACCCTCTATTACTATTACTATTACTATCTTCTTTTCTTTGTTTTTTTCAATGAATCTAACAAAAACATTGGAAGTAAAAGATAATTAAACTTTTGGAGAAAGTTAAGCCTACACAGACACACATAGATTGGGATTTGAGTGTAGTTATAATGATTGAGAAAAGAGAATTCAAGTTGGACAAGTAATTAACAAATCTTCAAAGCTCTCTGATTAGTCCTAAGCAAATTTTGAATACTAATGATTAGTGATTACTGGTATAAAGGAAAAAGAAGCTTTTGCTGCCTTTCTTGATCTGAAAACTTGTTTGAATGCAACTTCTTTTAGGAATGTTGGGCAAAGCCTATAGCTATGCTAGCAGTCTAGTTGGTCTAACGTGGCATGATTAGCGGGAAAATTCATATGTTTATCGGCTAATGAAAGTGACAAATCAGTGGCCGCGTTGATAGAAATCAACCACGTAAGCAAATTCTGTTCTGTAGTCAGCTGTAAACTGCAGCCTACATCACCATGAAAATGAAGAACACTAACACGACTTGTAATGACTCATGACAGCAAAATGCAACCAATCATTAACAGAACACGTAGCATGTCTCAAATCTTTAAAACACCAAACTAATCATTCATTAGGGACTATAATTCACTCTACATGATTTAAGGAAACCAAACAAATAGCTGATCCAAAAGAGACTAAATTTTTCAACAAAGTGAGCTAAGCTTTAACAAATTACGAACATGGAACTTGGAAGTGAATTGTTGCTTAACAAGTGTACGCTGGGAGGATGAGAGATATAGGGAAGGATCTAGTGGTGTAGGTGTGAATAAAATGTCAAAAGAACAAACAGTTATAATCATCCAATCATGACAATATTCCAAGAAAGTACTACACGTGATGATAAATAGGTTCTCAACTCATACATATGAGGTCAGTCCACTATATTTTGGTATCACATTCTGCAGATTTAGTTAGATGTTGTTGACACAGAAAAAATGGAAAATGCAAACGAAAATGCAAAGGAACGAAGCTCACTCACAGTTGGCGTCGATGGATCGTGGCAAAAGGTGTTATCCTTAGAAAAGTCCACGCCTCTCAGCATGTGACCAAAGCAATATACCGAGTTGAGCTTTCATGTGATGTTGTGGAACCTAAAGCTTTCAGATAGAGATTGATACGCTCATCTTCTTCGGTTCCTTGCAAAAAAATCTCCATCAAATCCAACCTTTCGCTGTCACACGTAAGCGTGAAGAGACTGAACTCTATCATATCATTTCATGTAAACTACAAAACGTCAAAATCTATGACTCATGTACAGAAAACTTTTCAAAACATGGTGGAGCCTCTGAGCTGAAAGGCAAATATCACTCTTGCTAAGAGAATAATTCAACTATTGAAAAGAAAACACAAATGACTACACATTATTGTGGCTCCTAGTTTTGGTTCTGAGATAAGGATAATAGTTTCTATAGCAGCATAAAAATGTAAAATAGAGAAAAATAAAAGAGACACAACTCAGTGGTTGAAGTTACCTGAAAGGAGTTGATATGATAAGTTGTTTATAAGAGCCTTCCATTGCTGAAGTACTTGAATCAGTTTCAGAAACCTTCAAGCACACAAATGATGTAAAATTCAAGAAAGTGCAACTTCAAATCAGACTCTAGTTGACATTACATGATACTTGTGCCTAATCTTTAGTGTTGTCCAGATGGTAATGCTGAAAGTGGCTTCAAACTCATATTATTCTCACCAATAAACCAACAAGACTAGTCTCAAAACAGACACTAGCATTAGAGATAAGCCAAAAGTGCATTTGGGATTTACACTTAATGCAAAACAACTCAAACTATTATTCAACACCATTTTCATTGGTGTTTGAACCAGTAACAATTTGACATGACTTATTGCAGAATATCAATATCAGGGCAGTTCAGAAAACTTAAAATCACATAATAAACTCAGCCTCTCTGTTGTAGTGGTGTACAAATTTTCAAGACATCCGTACACCATTATATGCAATGGGATCATTCAACTTAATGGTATTCAATAAGGCAACCTTTTCAACCACTAGCATGGTGGGTATCAATGGGACCTGAGAAAATAAGTGCAGGAAGACTTGACATGACACCAAAATGGAACACATGCAAACGAAGCTTTCTAAGTCTGGAATGGTGGAAATAGTTGCAGAAACTAGACAGCATAACGTAATCATGTTACTCGTTTAAACGCTCATACACTAACACAGACTAAACATATATCTGGTCTAGAAATTATGGGTAATATAAAAAAAACTGTCATTTTTGCACAATTTTGAATGAGTAACATCAGAGTACAACTTTTGGTACAACTATCTCGCATACCATGTACAAAACTAAGGTACGTCTATGGAATGTAAAATGTAAAATTTAAAATATAGTGGCATGTGATTGAAGGAAAATTTTATACAAAGTTCAAAACATGTTCCTTTATGCTCCAGCTGCTTCACGCTACCTCCTAGGGCTAGGAACCTACTTCCCACCTTTACCATAACTATCTCGCAGAGTGACCGTTCGATTGAATACAAGTTTCTCAGAAGTGGAGTCCTTGTCAACCACAAAATACCCTGAAATTATAAAACATGCATAAAATTAGAGAATGGAAGAAGAAATACCCAAGTATCATAACTAACTGCCCATATTCACTATGTGGGAACAAATGGATGGGCCAGTGCAATCTCTCAAAAGTCGACCAACGATTGAAATCAGTACATCAAAGCACTTGTACTAACTGAGCCATTAAACTCAGAAGGAAAACACCATTATCCATAACTAAGCAAACATTATTGGCACAAAAATTGAAATGACTAATCACTAAAGCATGCTTATCTTTTTTCTCCTTCAACATGAAAATACATATAGAACTAGATCCTGTAATTCTTTTCCAAATTCCAAAATGTTCATCACTTCCTATATTTCAAAGCTAACCATCCAAATTTCAAACTTATACACCTAATTAGTATTCTTTTTAACAACAATCACTAACTTGACAACCTCACAGAGAAGAAAAACATCTACTGGTCTAGATGACTTTTTAAGAGTTACATCACATAGTTAATTCCAGTTTTGTGGTCCAGTGAGTTACATAAAAAGTGGACTTTAACTACCTAGGTTCGCAGCGATTTAAATGGAGTATAAATATGATATGATTGGCGAAGGAACCGGTCATTCAGTGTACGTCAATTCAAAATAAATACATGAATTATCATTCTCAACTAATTGTCAAAAGTCCAGTGAAAAGGGGAATATGACTACGACTGTAAACAGTAGTGCCCATTGCAAACTCCTAAAGTGAAAAAAAATTAAGTCTGTCAAAAGGCTTAAGTTGCTGAACTTGATATAAATTTGCATTAGTGCTATGAGAAGATACGGAGAAAGAGATGAGAACTAAACAAATTATCCAATTAAGCAATTAAGATATCCATTGTCAAGAACTATATGAGAGTTGTGGAACCTACCAAGTCTTTCAAATTGAAAGCTATCCCCCACTGCAGCATTTCGAAGTGCAGGCACAGCATATGCACCAGGCATTACCACTTTGGACTGTGGATTCAGATCACCAAGCCAATCATCAAGTTCACCAGGGTTCTGTACAAACATTAGAGAGTATAAGAATTCGTCCCATTTTCATAAAAGAGATATATGAAGCAACTCCCAACTCCAAATGTGAATAAATTGGTGCCAACCTCAGACAGGAATAATCTGTCAAACAATCTGACTTCCACCATAAGTGGCTCAACTCCTGGTGAAGGTTTGGAAACCCAGTGAAGAACACCCTGCAAACAATTGACCAACAAAGCAACAAATTAATTTGGCAACCACCAACGAACATTAATTAAGATTATTGACTAAATTCTAGAATGATAAAACAACCTTTGGTTTAGTCTTCTTCTCATGATCATACTCTGCTCGGACCTCAAGAACAGTTTCATTATCATCAGCCAGGATAACTTCTGTGCATTTTATAGGGAATGCATATCTGTGAACATGAAAAAGGATCTCAATGCATTTTCTTTTGCTTGATGTTTGAAGAAGGATCTTGGTATCAATTTCATATCAGCATAAATCATTGGTATATAAAATTTATAATGTATTCATACCTGAGTAGAACAGATTTCCCAGGTGCAAGTCCATAGTAATCTTTAGAATCTTTCATCCGGAAATCAGTGTGCTCAATGTATACAACATTTGAAAATGGGACCTGAGGAGGTTAATATAAAGTAAACAATTAGAAGAGAAAACATCAAAGACCTGAGAACCAAATTTCTATTGGAGCTGAAGAGACCATGCCCATACCAAGTCCAAGATGAAGTTCAAAATTGGTATTACTTGAAAAAATCATAAATACATCAAAAGGAGATGCCGTGAAGTATAGAATTCAGATAAGTTAAAAAAGTAGTACATAAACTCGTAACACAGGAAAATGCAAGTGACACATTGTTCAAGTTTTTTTTTGTTTTTAAAAGAAAAATCATTATTCTAGAAAAAGTATAAAATTGGAGTTCTAAGCTAGTAATCTCAGTACCTTGTAGAAGGCAGATGCATCATCTGTTTGAGCATCTGGCCATTTCTTTGCATCAAGATCCATAACAGAGCCAGATTCAAGATTCGTAATAACAACCTGAACACAAACAATTGATCAGTTGAACGATAATGAATACCAGAGCAAAAATTACAAATAATATGGATACCTTCAGCGGATGCATGACAACCATCATGCGAGGCGCAGTTTTGTTTAGTTCCTCTCTTATATGATACTCAAGGCGATCCAAGCGAATAATACTACAATCACTGCAACACACAACGTAAGAAAAAATGTTATGATCCTAAAACATACTAAATCTGGAAACCTTGTTTATCGTATGCTTAAAATATATGAACTTAACCTTCTGGTGATTCCAATTCCTCGAACAAATGCATTTATTGATGTTGAAGTCACACCCCTGCGTCGTAAACCAGCTAGTGTCATTAAGCGGGGGTCATCCCAACCATCAACCCACTTCTCCGTCACAAGGCGATTTAACTGCATATGCATGCCAAAGTTCAGATATTTGGAACATGATATTTTTTTAATCTTTCCTCCAAAGTGTTCAATGTATGTCCCACCTTACGCTTTGACATTACAGTATTAGTGACATTCAGTCGCGAGTATTCCCATACATGAGGCTGGTAAAGGCTCAGTGCATGCAACAACCAATAGTACGAAGCACGGCGTGTCTCAAATTCCAGAGTACAAAGCTGCATAAAGCATACCCAAAAAATTGTATAAATACACTTCATAGTAACTGCGACAAACATTGAGAAACTGTTCATGAGAATATAACTTCAGATGGTGTAAAGCTGACAATGCCTATCAGACAGTTTGGAGGCTATATAACAATAGACGTGAAGTTCAATGCAACAAGAAAAAAAAATGCCTTGAGCTAGGGAACATGTACAAACACACACACATATATATATACATATAGGAGACGACCAGGGTTGCTGCAAGCTGCATGTCCATGAAACCTAAAATTTATGTTAACTTAAGTAACTCATTAGATTAAGCCCACTTTGTGGTGTGGCTAAAGTTTTCGGCCCAAGAAAAGGGCTCTTCTGCAGCCCTTTCTTGTGTTGAAATGATAAGAATTTATCAAAGAATATTTTCTTTCAACTCACATAAAGTTCTTGTTTCAGCAAATAGTAGGGTTTTTTTTTAAAGTAGTAGAAGGTTTTTTTTACTAATGAATTAATATTCATAACCACCCATTCCGGATACTTTTCTCCATATATTTTTTTTGTTTAAAACATTAATAAAGCCAGCAATCCCACCAATTTAAGGAATCATAAACCATTTGTAACAAATAAGTAGACACCCAACGAGAGCATAAGCTCATATACAAGGCCATTGTGGATGTATCCCAACTATATATTACTAAAAAGTCAGAAAAATGTCAAAATTCAATTCAAAACTCACCCTTGGTCTCTCAAAAACCAATAACTGCACTCTATGGTAAACAATCAAATACCATATTTGTTTCTACAAGAACAGAAGTACTAAGGCTCCTTTAACCCAGAAATGATTGGTCACATAATCCAGCTATGTATTACAATGATGAATTATAACAAAAGATGCAAATACATATATATGTATATATATATACACACACACACACACAGAACCAAGGTCCTTTAAAATGTTTTTTTTTGTAAATAAATGAGATACTTTGCCTAATGTGTATGTCTAGAAAATAAACTTCATAAGTTTCCGATCATATAAAAAATATGAGCTCATTCTAGAAATGTGCAACTGGAATAAAATACGAACTAAACAAATAATAAAGGAAAAATAGCATACCGAGTGGGTAATGTTCTCAAGAGAATCCACAATACAGTGAGCATAATCATAACTCGGATAGATACACCACTTGTCTCCCGAATGAGGGTGGGGAGTAAACTGGGAGAGAAATTAACATGTTAGTATCAACACAAATATTAGGAAATCAAAACACTAAAGGTTTACAGCCGACACTTGCCTTTATACGGTAAGCAATAAGATCATACATATTAAAATTGTCACTCTGCATATCTTGCTTCATTCTAAGAGTTGCTTTTCCTTCTTCAATCCGTCCCTGCCTCATATCCTCAAAAAGTTTCAATGACTCTGAAATTGGTCTATCTCTCCAAGGGCTGTTCATCTTCTTTTCCCGATACTCCTTTATCTCATCAGGAGTCTGTAACCAGCAGATAATTCAGTAACTTTTTTCAAGCATGTGAATTGGTCAAAAAGTACAAAATTTGACCAAAAAATACAAAAGGGAAGCTCTAGTTCAGAATTAGAAAATCAAATTACATGGAAGCATGAACAGAATTTTCAAACATTTCTCAGTGTCAACTATTAAATAACTACCTGGTGATCAACATAAGCATGGCCCCTTCGTATCAACTCCACTGCTAACTCATACAGATCTTGGAAATAATCACTAGTATAAGTGATCTGTAACCAAAAAAAAATAAAATATCTTAGTTAAACCTGGTGTTCCCTAGTCTAAGACAAAGGCTTCAAGCAACAGCAAACCAGCTTAATTTATACCTTGAAAGGTTTCCAGCCCATCCACCGGACAATTTCTTGGATATGATCAATGTATTCTTTCTTCTCAGCCTCAGGGTTCGTATCATCAAACCTATAAGAGCCACAAAATGAAAATTGACACTGAATCAAAAGTTGACTCAAAATTTCAATACCCTTCTCAATTGTAAAATCAGTCAGAAATTTGAAAATGACGGAGACAGACCACTGTAATACATAATGATTCAGAGGTTCTTGTTCAAATAAACTAAAGCAATTAAGCTGTGAATAAGGAAATTTGGATCATTCATACAAAATATCAAACAGCCACAAACAACACTTGCTCTTATAACCAAACAACCATTATGTAGTATTGAATTTCAATAATGGGCTACATATAATGGATTGGGCTTTCACTACTAAAAAGGAAACCATGTTAGTAGGGTTTCACTTGCAACTTTATATATAGCTCATTCATTTTATAATTTTCCCGATTTGAGATTTTAGTTACCACTTCAATACTCCCCCTCACGTGTGAGTTCTTCCACACGTGAGCCCCTGCAGACATATCCACCTGCAAGCGGACTGGAGACAACATGGCAAGGCAACAAAAACAGGCCATCTTCTGGTCAAGGCGAGGATCAAAACATGCTCTGTTATTATATTATATTTCAATAATGGGCTACATATTTTGGATTGGGCTACATATTTTGGATTGGGCTTTCACTACTAAAACGCCAACCTTGTTATTATGGTTTCACTTACAGCTTTATATATAGGTCATTCGTTTTATATTTTTCCAACGGGGGATTTAGTCACTACTTCAACAAGTAGTAAATATCACTCAAAAATTTGCATATCTAAAATATTGAAAATGCTCAAAAGACATAAATACTAAAAACTAAATATATGATAATATTATATTATAAAGGCTGAAAAGAGGAAGTCATACCTCAAATAGCAGCATCCATCTCTCTCTTTTGCTAAGCCAAAGCTAACAAACATTGCCTGTATAGTTACTAAAGAGGATTAATCACACACACAAAAAAAAAAATAGCAAATTCTAAACTTCAACAATAAAATGAATAGATTACCTTGGCATGACCAATATGCAGGTACCCATTTGGTTCAGGTGGAAAACGAGTAAAAACTCTACCACCTGTTGCTTTTAAGTGTTTCTCAAGCGTTTCTCTTGTGTTACAGCATCTAAGCACAGAACCCCCACTGAAAAATATCTCAGTGTGCACCTGTTAAAGCATCTTAATTAAATGTGTGAGCAGTTAACCAATTCAGAAATACTCACACTTATTTGAGTAGCTCACAGCTATACCAACAAGCCCAAGTTGCGTTCAAGTATTAGAGTTCACAGCATACTTACATCTATGAAGCACAAGTACGGGTACGGGTACCCGGTACGTTGGTGCGATTATTTTTAAAAAAGATTAGGTACGGGTACGGTGGGATACTTATATTTAAAAAAATTAATTTATATGTTAAACATGTATGTTAAAAATTAAAATATATGTTAAACAAAGTAGCTAGCCTAGAAAATAGACTAAGAACAAAATTATCAAAATCAAAATAGGATTAGGCAATTAGTGAAGTGTTGAGTAGCATTAAGATGAGACAATGAAGCACAAAATATCAAACAATACTGATTATTTTGTTAAACCGTGTACTTGTAACTGAAAGGCTAAGAAGATGAATCAGAATTCTGATTTAGAAGTCAGCAATTTTATAGGGAATAACACAGGCCAACTAGAAGGATGAAAGATGTGCAGTGTCAATTCACAGTTCTGATTTGCACTTTGCAGATTTTTTTTTTACAATAAACTGTTGGTTAGATTTCTAATTGATTACTTGTAGAAGGGGAAAATATGTGATCTCATATCTGCATTAATTGATTACTTGCAATAATTTATAGGAGTCTTTTCTTATTCCAACACTCCATAAAAACATTTACTACCATTTCTTTATTCTTATCAAAATTATGTAGATTTTAACTATATATATATAGGTTTTGAAGTACCCAAGAAGTACCCCAA
>JAYMTF010001076.1:0-26555 GCA_036897485.1 Pelargonium nanum | reverse complement strand
CTGGCTTGAACAGATTCGGTCCGATTCGTTTGATCCTGGTTATGGTAACGAGGCGGGGTCCTCGGCAAATTGGGGGGAAGGTTTACCTAGTGCCCTCAATTTGTTTTTCATGAAACATAACTCTTCTGGATTGATACCATTTTATGTTTTTTTTTTGCTAGTTTGCGTTATTTTTTTCAGTTGTCTTGCATTCTTAGTTTGGCTAGATTTAGTTTTTTATGTTATATATTCTTTGTACTTAGTTCTGCTTTGTAAGTCTTCTTGTCAATTTATGGCTTAATGAGAAGTACTAGCATTTTCCCTTCAAAAAAAAAAAGAGTATCACTTAACACTTTCACGCACTTGCAGGTTGGATAACAAAGACAAACTCATGTCTGGTTTATGCTAGATAAGAAAGATAAACCTAGATTTGCACATGGATAAGTGAGTTTAAGTCATGAGTATCACTTAACACTTTCTATCGCGTGCTAGCTGGATAAGATAGACGAACTCGGGTTTGGTGCAAAGTGGATAAGAGAGATAAACTCGGGCCGCATGTAGATAAGTGGATTTAAGTCGGGAGTATCACCTATCCACATGCATGCCCGAGTGTATCTCTTTTATCCAGCCTGGACTAGGCCCGAGTCCGTCTATCTTGTCCAGCTTCCACGTGAGGCAGAGAGTTAAGGATGATCTGGGATGATGATTTAGGTGTCATAAAGCAGATTAGTAGTTGTTGCTTCACGATTACCACATTCTGCTCCGTCTTCTCTCGATTGGTCCTACAAAACAATGTCATTCTTAATGAAACTCATCTGACGCTTAAGTTAGCGGGAGTGTAATGGTTAAGACTGACTCTTGAAGATTTTTCTCTAAGAAATTGTTTGTTTACTCCTTGTAGTGACCTCACAACCCTTAAATAGGAAAAGGGGCGTACCATTTCAGTTGGCATTGGGTCTAATTGTCTTTACTACTATTTAAATTTGGGTCTAATGCTCCATGTTTTACTCTACGGACTCGACTAGGCCTAGCGGCCCCAACACTTTTCCCCTTCCCTATCTGGGCAACCTGAATATGGTAGGTCATTTATGGTAAATAAATTGCTCTGTCCACCTCAATTTTTGTTCCTCGTAGTAACGGTTGTTGGGGATGTTTAAACTTATGATGGACTTCTTATAAGTTCTTTGCTAACTTCGCTTTGGTGACTATCTTTTCACTCTTCTACTTGTTAATGGCGTTTGTTCTTTAATCGCTCGACATGGATTCTAGACGAGCACACAAAGCAGTATATGCTTGCTCAGCTTCATTGTACAATGATCGAGTGGCAGCTTACGCGCTATCAGTCATCTTGATATTGATATCCCCTCAACTGGATCTGCTATTGTCTTCTGTTTGGGATGCTCAGTTTGACCGATCTCCATAAGGCTACATCTTTGCATATCCCGAGATGTTCCATCAAGACTTCACACTTCTACCAACTCCTTTTTATGCTGGATTTATTGAACTTTTATGTCGTGGCTCCTTCTCAACTAATGTCAAATTCTCGGAATGTTTGACCTGTTTCCAATATTTTTAATTAGTTAACGATGTTGTTCCCTCCTTCTCATTGTTCCACCACTTGTACTATTTATCATACATGAATAAGGTGAGTTGGGTCAACTTTATGTCTCGTTGCAAGATCCTCGCGTTAGAGTTAGAAGAATTTGTTAAGAGTTAGAAGAATTAGTAGTTTTCGTTCATTGATGATCAAGGTATTCCTTAGAGCTCGGGGTATAGCAACCAACTTTGAGTTTTTGGGTCAAACTAATCCATGCAGTTAGTTCAAATTAATTTTTTGTTAGCTTTGATGACGTGTCGTTGATGTGGAATTTTCAAAATAATAATTAAATATATTACGTGATACACACGTGTAAGGTTTAGAAGAAAAAAAATAATTGAAATATATATATTATGACACGTGTTATTTTTTAATGGTAAAAAATAATTAAGTATTATACATCAATAGATTTGTCTTTTAAAATTATATATCTAATTACTTTTTAATCAATCTAAAAATGACGTGTTATACTAAAATTTTACATGTGTGCGTCACGAAAGATATTTCATTATATATTTATTTTTATATAAAAAAATAACATTAGCAACACATCATCAAAGTTAACTTAAACTAATTGCACCAACTATCATTGGAGCAATTGACTTAAGGTATTTGCTACTCCAGAGGTCCTAGGTTCGAGCCTCGGTTGACACGCTTGTTTATATATAAAAACTTAAACTAACTGCAAAAACCATTTTGACCCAAAAACTTAGAGTTCAAGGACCTAAGTGGGTTTTCAAAGTTTAGACTAAATCGATAACTTTTTTAAAGTTCGGGAACCTAAATAATCTTTAATCCAAATAGAAATGTCACTCATTTTAGGACGGATGAAGTATTATTTTTTATGCATAATTTCAAATTATATTCTATTTGTGTTAGTCTTCAATTATTTGAATTAGTTTAATTTTTTTCTGAAAATTTATTTTATATCTTTTTACATGGAAATGCTAATCACATATATTTGCTCATAGTAAATGACAAAATGTTGAACTTTCATTTTTGGAGTGACAAATTGACAATTATGAACACAGCATTAGAAGTAACATTTTTGTTTTATCCTTGTCTTAATGTTGTCAAATGAATCTCAATTAATATAAAAATGGTGAATTTATGTTTGTTTTAGTATTATTATTTTTATAATCTTGAAGATCATGGAGAGCATTCACACCTAGGCAAGGCAAGGTGGTAGATACAATGGAACAACAGCTTAGCTTTGTCTTTCTTTTTGCTTTTCAAAATTTGTAACAGCTTGGCTTCTCTCCCTTTTTTTCTTTTATTTGTATTATTTTTATATATTTTTATATATTTAAATGCCTAATAACATGTCAAACAATTTAACTTATTATTTAATGAGTACCATGTTTAACAATAATCTAAATTAATATCAATCACTTAACTCCGACACACAATGAAACCACTAGTCATTTGCTGTTTATTTATTTATTTATTGTTTATATAATTATGATGTAATGTTGGGGAACATGCATGAGCTATTAGAGATAACAAGCTACACTATAGGTGCAAAGATCAATCAATAAAAAAAATTATGTGTCAACAAAGCTTAATGATCATGTGAGCTAGAAAAATAATCAAGACAAAATCTCTACAAAATACAAATAGTAATGAGTTTCATGGTAAATTAGTACTCCATTGTTTAGGGTATTGTATATATGATGATGATAAGTTTTGCACATTCTATACATGGGAATGGGACAAGTCATTGTTAATTTTTCTTTATTTTGGGTATTTGATTATATGGTAATTTTATGGCTATACTAAAGGGTTAAGGAGAAAGCTACATGATCAACTTTATTTTATGTAATAACTATTCAAAATATTAGAAAAACAGCAACTTCAATTGAAAAGTATTCTTGAAAACAACAAGATAGGGAAGTAAAAGACCATGACCAGCTAACCAATCAGTCGCTCGGTTATTCTTCCTGCAAATATGGCGAAAAGAGCAACCACCGAAAACAATTATTATATACACGTACTAAATACTCAATCAATCTAATAACCCAATTCCTGACAGAGTTGCATCCCCACTTCTAAATCATGTAACTTTGCACAATTATTGGAACCTAATCCAAAGAAAATGCTAAAAGCAAACAAAAAGAATCTCATAATATCCTTCAAAACACCACCATTGCAGTCAAGCCCCCACGAGAAGCATCATTAACGTTAAATCAAAACTGGCCCCATGCAAGGCGCTCCCAAGAAATCAACTTGTGAGATCAATAACGCATAGCAAAAGCAAAAATACAAAATGCAAATATAAGTTCCACATTACGCACTAAAGGAACATGCATGATTGAAATAAGAGGGAAGAACAGTTTAATCCATAACCAACTAATCAATCAGCCACTGGATTACTCTCCCTGCAAATATAGCGAAAAGAGCAACCAACCGAAAACAAGCATCATATACAAGTACCACATACTCAATCAATATGATAACCCAACTCCTGACAAAGTGACATCCCCGCCTTTAAATCACGAAACTTTGCACAATTATTGGAACCTTTTTTTTTTATAAGCGACGGGACAGCAGGCCTACGAAGGCCAGTGTTTCAATTATTGGAACCTGATCCAAAAAAAATGCTAAAAGCAAACAAAAAGAACCTCGTACTATCCTTCAAAACACCACCATCGCAGCCAACCCCCCACGAGAAGCATCATCGACGTTAATTCAAAACTTGCCCCATGCAAGGCGTTCCTAAGAAATAAACTTGTGAGATCTATAATGCATAAAAAAAGCAGAAATACCAAATGCAAATATAAGTTCCACATTACGCACTAAAGGAACATGCTTGATCGAAACAAGAGGGAAGAACAACCTAATCCAATTCTTAACACTACAAACCAGACTAAAATCAAAAATCACAATTGAATGAAAAACAACCTAATTTTGGATTTTTCAGATTTCTCAGAATTTGTGGCAAATAACTACAATCCGAAAAAAACCTAACATAGATTTCAAACAAAGTTTGTAACACTACAATGAGAGTATAGTATAAAGAATATATTACAATCATTACATAGTTCTAAATTTGGGCGTCAAATGGGTCGTCGTCCAATTAGAAGATCTTGTTTTAAAAGCAACTAGAGATTGTGAGAGGAGGTACATGGGGTAACACTAGCTACTTATAACTTCAATTGAGATTCTTAATGTGTATGTTTATGAAATTTCTTATTCTAAATTTTTTCTATATAAATCCTAATTGTTGCAGATTAACACGAGCCTCGGTAGGAGGTTGCCTAGATTTTGTCAACAAAATGACATGTCACTATGCACATAAGTGAAATGTCATATGACCTGCTATGTGGTGACACATAGACATATATTACTAATTTTTTAACACGGCTAATGCACTAGTTCTTTTTGTATATGCGAAATTGAAATTCATGTATCTATTACAAATACTGACAAAGTGAACTTACTAGCACATATATTTGGTGAAACTCTATATATGAAAAAAAAAAAGACATGTCATAAACTTAAATAATGATAAATAGTACTCTAGTACTATCATAAACTCACATTTTTATTGTACATATATAAAATATCATTTTTTATTATTAAAATAAGAATTATTATAGAGTGGCATTAAGATTGTTTACAATAGAAATAACAAAGAGTTACATTATAATAAGCAACACATTAAATAATGACATTTCATAAATTTAGTACAAGAATGTAAATTCCTTTTAAATGACTAGTGATAAAATATATTAAATTGTAAAGATTCCAAGACAGCCCAACAGGTTCATGTACAGAAGTTAAATTGCTTCTTCACAGTTTGCTTCTCGATAATATTATATAATAATGTGAGTAAACAATTGCCAAAAGTGGTTCACGTCTTGTTGCTTCTAGTAGTTATCTATAATATATATAAAAAGTTTATGCATATATATATTTTATGTGCAAAAATCATGAGTACATAATATGGTTTTCTATTGCTGGGTTGTTTCCTCGGAACCACACTACTATTTATAATGTCATGTGGATCCAAGTATAAGATAATATAAACCTAATTACATAAGTGAAAACCAAAGAAAAATAAGCTCACTTAGTAGGTGAAGTGCAATTTGCAACATATTTGTTCAACTATTGATTGTTTTTCATGATACTACTATAGTAGTTAAATTAGTATATCTCCCAAAAATGCTTTACAAGTAGTTTTAGTCATGCGGTACATTCTTAATACAAATTATCTGGATGTTAATCGATACGTATTTTTATAATACGGATATAAATCCATCTCCCGAGTTTGTGTGTTTTGTGCTTGAGCCAAATACCTTTCATATTTTAATTGGATCCGGACTGCTTGGGTTAGGTTCGGTCTTCATTTTGGTCCTTACTACTTTTCGGTTCGATCAAGGTCTAAGTCAACCTGGAGTTTCTATTTATTTATTTTTATTTTTATTATATTATAAAAATATCATATATTTTCTACTACTGATGCTACCCGAAAAATCATAAGTCATTTGACTAATGACAATTTGACATGTGTCGCTTAAACGTCACCTCATCTCCATCTCATAAAGCCAGATTCACGGACTTGTTCCTGAACCGCGGCTTCGTGGACTCGCCTCCGACCCCTTCGAAACTTGGCCTTGCTCGAAAACAACGTGTGTGCCCTGACCAATGGGATGCGCCCGAAATCTTCGACGAAGCCCGACCTCGCCCTGATCGACCCAACACGCGTTTCCTAAGCCATAGAGCTCCTCGGCAGCGCCCAAGGACGCCCGCCCTCGCCCAAAACCAACACATGCACATGTGATCTTGAGCATGCCAGCCAGAGACCACTCGGGCTAGAGGCTAAGTGTTCGCAAATCTCTCCAAGGTCAAGGAAAACAAACTAAGTCTTTCACAAGCTGGGGGCTCATCAGTTAAACCGAATTTTCCTACCCGCAACAAGCACGCCCCCAACAGAAATCCCGAAGGAACAAGCTTCCAGAAGCCTACCTTCCAGCATCAGACGTTGCAAGACCATCTCAGCGTCGCGACAATCCATCTTAGGCTCTCCTACGAGCCCGCTTCCTCAATGTAGGACGTCATAATAGAGTTCTTGATGTCGCGGCGACCTACGTCCTCCATAAATTCCGCCTTCTCGCACGATCACACATCGGACATCACGATGACCATCTCAACGTCGCGATGGTCCTCTGTTTCTTTGTCTTCGCCACCCGGTCTACTTCGTTCTTCATCCCTCAGTCTATTTCGAAACTGGTTCATTTCAACAGCGGTCGTGGCGACGGCCATTTCAGCGTCGCCTCGTCTCATCGCCTTTGTTCATGCTCGCTCCAAGTGTCGGCTATCGTAACGTTGCAACGTACATTGATGTCTTCCATCTACGTACGAGCCAAGTCTCGGAACATCACGAAGGCCCTCCTCGCTTCGCAACGTTGACCCAAATCGTTGTTTCATATGTGCCTTATACGTTCCTTCGTACTCAAGTCCCGTTCGATGAACCCTAACCCTAATTAGACTCTAAAATAGTTTTGATTGGTCAGGCTTAAGATTTTAGGTATAAAATACAACAAATTTCAGGGATTTATCCGACCTGTAAACTTATTACATGATGAACATGACCCGACCCAAAAGTTTGTTAGATTAAACTAGAGTCATACGTCGGGTACTCGTGAGTTCAAGTTCAAATCATCGGTTCTACTCTTAACACCGTTCCAATAATTTTGTAATTGGGTTGTTATTCTTAAAAAAAAAAGGATTACTTGGGAATAGTGTAGATGTAATGATAAGTTAATGGAAGAGCTTCCCTGTAACAAGGACATTCTCTTGCTAAGGAATCTGTTTAGGGATCAGTTAACAATTAATTTCTTTCTTTATTTATTAAATTAAGCGTAGTGCCAAGCCGCTTTATTATTTTACACATTACAATTAATTAACGTTAATTGGGATTAATATTTAATACAGGAAGAGACAGGTGTCTGTGATACCGCGAAATCCGCACCCATCACGTGATTAAAAATGGCTGCCTACCACATCGTCCGCCTCCCAAATCACGTGGCCAACTCATTATCCGATTACAGTGGCCCCACCTACCTATATATACGCATCCATTTTTCATATTATTTATTTTGTAAAATCTTTTAACCCAAAAATAATATATTTCTCTTTTAAAATCATACATTTTTTCTTTTCTAAATTTTTTTTCAACACAAAACGAGTGTTATTTATTTATGTAATTTTAATAATATTTATAATATATGCTACTGGGCGGGTTGCTCGTTCGCGCCAAATATGCTAGAGGTTCTCCAAACGCCAGGCATGGGGAGCTTGATGTCGCGATATCGTGGCGATGCTCGCCAGGCATCTCATGCGATGTGTAGCGCGAAGGAGCATTCGATTCGCTTTTTTTCCGGGGATCAAATTGGGCAACCGGGAGATGTTTGAAGTGGTTATCATGTTCTTGGAGGGTTCGTACTCTTTAGGATGTATTTGGGGCGTGTGGGCCATTCGGGTGGCTCTTGGGATGCCCGAGAGGCTCTAAGAATGCCCGAGCCATTCGGGTGACACTTGGGATGCCTAAGCCATTTGGGACGCTCTTGTGAGATCTTGAGTGCAATGAGGGCACTCAGAACGATATCGAAACACTTCGACCACGTTTGGACCGTCCGAGTGGAAAGTGTGGCGTTTAGAGGAGAAAGCATTTGGGCATCCTCCCAATGCCGCGACATTGATTTTACGCCTAGAACTGTAGCCTACGCCTAGAACTGTAGCCTTCAGGCATCTTACCCATTCCGCGGAACGAGTACTTAATGCCGCAACATCGCACCCGTCATTCGCTATTTTCGTCTTTTGGTGGCCTTCGGGAGCTTCCTCTTGTTCTGAATCGTTTCGGGGATGTTTGGAGACTTCGGGGAGATTAGAGTGGTCGTCAGTCCGAATCTCAGGTCGAGTGTGGATATTCAGTTCCACGTTTGGTTGCTCGGGTGACATTTGATCGCCATGTGTCGCTACATTATTCGTCGTTGTGTCTTATGATTTTTAGGGTAGCATCATGATTATTTTAACTGATATACACAACTCATATAAACTTGAGAATTATTCTCTTACTGTGTGATCTCAAGGAGCGCACCTCATAACATTTTCGTGGTGCATTAAGTAAAATTTCCTAACCTAAAATTTTAACTCAAATACTTAGAAGAAAAAAAGAAAAAAAACCTTAACCACATGGACATAAATTTAAAGTAAATACTCTATCTCGTTTCGAAATGAGCGACATATTTTTCATGAATTTGTGTATTAAAATGAGAGTCGTCTTTTCAATTTTAGTAAGTTAGTTTGTACAAATAACCAATAATATCTTAGGAACAAATTGGTCAGTACCTCTTAACACTTGATCATAAAGATATAAGAGTAAATATATCACACTAATTAACTTCTTAATTTTTCACCAAAATGAAAATAAGTAGTTGACTGAATTTTATAAAATATAAAACAAAAAATATACACACTATATACCGAGAGAGAAGAGAGAGAAAAAAATCAGTCATGATTTATTAGCCGAGACTCTTAATCAATAAATTCATGCTAATTAGGTATTGTCACATTATTAATGAACATTTATACCCACATCAATAAATTTGTGAATGCGAAGCGCCTGTTCGGATCCATTTAATTTGTATCTTAACTGAAAGTCTCCGTTATATAAATATGTGTATGTATAATTGAGATGAAGAATTGGGAGTGAGTGAAAAGGAGGAATAGGTGGGTGATGGGATGGGGCAGGCATGTGTGGTGAATAGGCATAGACCATAGGTACGTGAAGTGAAATGAATGATGTGACCTCCTTACTATACTATTTCACTTTCACGGACTCACCGCACGTGACTACCCCCCCTCACGTGCGCCCATCCCTGCCGTTCATCATCCCCTTCTCGCGTGCGGTGGGGACCCTTTGCCTCTCTCACGCCGTTACGCTCACGCCGTTACGCTACCTTCACCACCCATCACCATGCACTATTTTTGACTTCCACATTTTTTTTTTTGGACTTTAGATTATTTTTTTCATGCCAAGCTTTTTACAAATTTAAAATCTTGTTTCTATACTTGAAATTAAAATCATAATTTAGGATCTCCACAAAATTCGTTATTATGTTAGAGTCCTACTTATTTTTCTCTTGAATAGATTTTTATATGAGCGAGTAATTAAGTACGAATGATAAATAATTAACTCAACGAACATAGGCTATTCAAACAGTTGCTCGCTTGATGAGCAATGGTTTCTAACATTATAAAAGATGTTACTACTCGGGATCTAATTAGTGTGGACGGCTGATTATTGAGTTAACTTGTATGGTTATTTGCTATTTACTTATCAATGTGATGCGATCCAACTAGTCTCACGAGAAATCACACACTTTGCCTGAACCATCCTAGAGCTAAGTCAATATGCCTAGAGATGCTTAAAATGCAATAATACAAACCGAACAATTGAATCAAGGTAAGCCCTAGAGTACTATTTCACCTCTTAGACCTCTCAAACCTTGGGATTTTAATAGGTGGCTCCAAGACTCTTTCCCAAAATCTTGCAAAGCCCCTAGCTACCGAGAAGTGGTATCACAACTCTCTAATCTATACAATTATAGCAAGAGAAATCACTAGAGCACAATAACGAACAATCATATCAACAATCAAACATCAATCACCTTTTCTAAGATTCAAAATCCATATAATAGAAAATTAATTATTCATAGATGAAGATAGAACAATAAACTAAACAATAACACTAATATTCATCGTTCAGCATTCAAATACAAGTCAAATATCAAAATTCAAGCTTAGAAGTAGAGTGTTTTAAGAGATACAATATGAAAATTAGCTTAAATGTAGAAGATATTGTTTCTTCAAGCTTCAGTCTTCCCTCTGAACACAAACTTTAAATTTCTCTCCTCTCGACAACCCTAAAATTGACTTAAAAGTAAGATTGGACTTCTTCTTTTCTCAAACAAATCATTATTATCATCATAATTTCGAAAAGTACAAATATATTAGAGCATGCATTAGCATAGCATGTGCAAGCTCCACTTTATCCTTTTGGCAAAGTGACTCCTACAGGCTAAAACTATATATGATCTCTAGAAACCTACAATCCAGGTTTTATTACATCAACTGGATATGTAAGTAATTGGATTCATTCACTACATTACAATCACCTCCCCAAATCCATTCAATAAAATACTATGAATGGCTTTAGTTTAATTACATTTGCCAATTGGCCGGTATCTTATATTCGGATCTTGGGGTCTCCTATTTGACATGCCAACTCTTACCCTTATTCATTTAGGGTAAGAGACAGTGACATATTCAAAACTTTTTTGTAATAGGGGAAAATTGAAAACTCGATACGTGTCAAATATATAATAGTTTAATTGTTAGTCTAATTGTTGATATAACTATAGCCAAAACAAAAATCAGTCAATCTAATGAAATTCAAATATACTTTTGAGTAATCCCCCCAACAACCTGATTATAGGTAGATTTCTTGATATATGAAGAAATTTTTTTATAACTACAACGCCAATGAGTAAAACTAAGTCAATCTAATGATAATATGACACATTGTAAATCATGACTATTTACTTTTATATATACATACGAAAGGCACACACGCAAAGTCGGTCGGTCGAGAGAGAGAGAGACAGAGAGAGAGAGAGAGAGAGTGTGTGTCTAAACCAATTAGTTTTTTATTTAGACTAATTCATTAATGAGGTGATGACACCTCATTAAAATTCATGTATTCGGACGAGTCGCTCTACTCCCACTAATTCACTTGGGTGGGTATAAATGAAATTTAATGAGGTGTAATCATCTTATTGGCTTGAATTAGCCTAAGCCAAAATTTCTTTAGCTCAAGGTATGTGATCTTGGATTTGCTGGGTGTCAAACCAATTTAGAACTTTGACAACTATTTTGGTGCACCATCGGGTTTAGGTGGGAAGCAAGTTTAGGCCTTCGCTAACGTGGTTGATAGTTTTTAGGATTTGTTGTGTTAAAATTTGTTGCTCAAGTCATCTCTGCCTATATTATGATTACTTACCTTCTTCCTAAGGCCATACGTGGGAAAATTGAATTTATTATGAACTTGTATTGGTGGTGTTCATGAGGCCATAGCCCGGGGCATTCATCGGAAGGCTTGGAATAATGTTTGCGAAAACAATGTGATAGGTGAGATCGACTTTAGCTTCATCAGGAATTTAAGCTGCCATTGTTATGCAAGCAACTATGGAGGCTGGAGCATGTGTCTAATTAATTAACTATATGTTCGATTGAGTCTTCAAAGCAACATACTTTCCTTCCATCCTCCTCGATTTTTTGTGCTTTGATTGGCGCCAACCATCAAGCGTGTGAGAGATCATGATCAAACATTTTGGCAACCTCTGACCCATGGGTCCATCTAGGATCGATTTTAGGCCATCTTCGCGATGGCATATCAAGGTTGGAGGTGGTGGCTAATTCAGTAGAAAAATTGTGCGACCTTTCCTCGGGCTGATGTCGCCAAGCTCCAAGCCATGTTTGAAGATGATTCTTGGCTCGAGATAGTGAAAATCCAGTTAATTATAGTTAAGAAGAGAGGGTGTGTGGTCTTGGTCTTGGGATAAAAATGGGCTATACTTAGTTAAAATAGGATACCACGTTCTGATCCGTCATTCAAGCACAACGAGCAGTGTTCCAATTTAGAGAACTTTATGGGCGACTCCGATTCAGGAAAAGATAAAACATTTTTTCTAGAGGGCCACGTCATGTAGCCAAGTGGCTAAACATCGGTCATGTCTGAGATGCCTCCAACACAGAGCATCTGCTTCCCAATCTCTCATTCATTACAAATTCGCAATGAGTTGTTGAAGGACGATTGACTTAGGAGTCTGCGGGGAAGTCTGTAAAATCATAGACTATTGAATATCTTTATCAGGTCTCAAGTGTGACTCAGACATGTTTATATATGTGTTACACATTGGATGGGGTATTTGAAAATGAGGATGTCTGAGCCAAGAAGTGGGATGGGGGTGTCATATCACATCTCCTCGGTAATGCTTAGCGCTTAATGGCAAGCTCGGGCTGCCTACTTATGGTTCCTCAATATTGAAGGAGGGTGAATCTAAGAAAGCCGGTAGAGTCTGGTAGTGAACAATTATCTTAAAATAAACACTAACATGGTTAATTTTGAAGGCGATGGTAGATATATATGGGCGATTGGATAATCCGGGACAAGGCAGGGAGATGTTGGGGTGGGGGTCAGATTGGCTGATTAGGTGCTCTCGAGCCAAGATTGGCGGAATCTATAACCATTAAGGAGGCCCTTAGTTGGGTAGCTGATCGTCGGTAGTTAGGCTTATTGTTGTATTAAATGCGAGTCAGGTGATTCATGCGTTGAAGACCAATGGGAGGATTCTAGTGCTTTTGGTGACATTATGTTTTAGTCTTCTCAATTCTCTAATTTAAAATTTGAGTTTGTTCGGAGAGGTTTTCGAACTAAGTGGCACATGTACTTAGTAGGTTGTCTAAATTTTTGTCCGACATGGTTGGTTAGATTGGGCATCAGGGCCCAGTACCCATTTTGGACCGCCAATTAGTCGCGAATTTAGTTGCACATTAAATTCGATTAATTCATCAATAAAATAATATGTGTGATGTATTTATTGATACGTTATTTGGTAGTAGTATTTTTTTGACAATTTTATTACTCCAATTACAAACCTATTGAGTTCAAATAAATTTAAATATTATTGTATTTATTTGGAGTGACATATATATGTTGTGTCAAAAAATAAATAAAATAAAGTAGAACCATATAGGCAAGTAGTTTAGGAGGAAAGGGGCAAATGGGTAAATATAGAAAAGTCCGTATGGGCATTGATTCATATGAGGGTACGTGAGAGCACGTGGTGGAAGACTCGGCGGTGGCGTACTATATCTCGTGACGCTGTCACGTGGGGTTTTTGGGAATGGCCGAGTGGGTCCCACTATTTCCCAACATGTGCTCCCAACTGACCTGTCCTTTACGGGTCTCTCCTGATGACGTGTCTCCGTCACGTGCTGCCTATCCTAGCGTGCTCCTTTTGTTGGTGGCTCCAACAGCTGAAACGTGGCCCCACTCATGGTGGGACACCTGTCCCTTTCCACTGTGGCAACAACACATTTCTAGATTCTCTATATGAATTTCATTGTCAACAACCAATCTTTTTTATATAATAATATTAAGGTAAAAAAATCTTATTTGTCACTTAATTTTTTTAAACTCAAAATAGTTCATAAACTTACGTGTGTATAGAACTAATTCGCTCCATAAATTTTTGATACAGTGGTTGAAGATTTGAACCAAGTCCACTCCTCTTTACTGGAGCTGACAATTCGTACGTGCATGTTGTGTTTGTGTCGTGCTGAAATGTGTTTGTGCACTGCACGACTCAACACATAGACAATACAATTGATACAAAATGAACCAATACGTTTTACACTATTGGCACGTTTAATCATGTGAGTGTGTTTTGAAGACCTGACACGATTACTAAACATATTGGGTTCTCTAACACGAATACGGCACAATTACAAAATATTTGATTTTAAACACACTAATTTTGTTATTTTAATTGCAACAAAACTTTTTTTTATTGAGTTAGTTTGCTCTTCTCATTTTTTTTCTTCTAGTTAGACTTGTGTTGGATGATTTTGTTTCAGTTCAAGACATTCTTAGACTTAGATTTAGTCGTGTGTTTGTTTTGTTAGTGATTGTGATGATTGATCATAGCTATTAAGGGTGTGATCAATTCAGAAAACATACCTTTAAGTGATAGTGATGAAAGATCATAGTTAGCTACTCAATTTAATTCTTATTCAATTTCTCTTTAGCATTGTTCTCTAATCTCAAGGTGAATACTGGTATAGTTCAAATTGTTCGCAACAACTGAACGCATCAACGCATTAAAAATAAATGTCATTTATTAGATAAAAAGACATGAGCATACACAAGTTTTTTATCAATGATAAACTTGTCAACTACAAGTCTCAGTAGTATGGGTAGCACTAAGTCATTGCTAGACGTCACCTAGTTTTGATGTTACTGTAAATTCTATAGAATCTAACAAGATTCTCTCAATGAGTTTTGTGTATAGGATACCTCCTACATTCAACGGGATCGAAAAAAAAGGTGTTACGGTATTTAGAAAGGCAGAAAATAGGGCCAGGAGCAGGCCATAACCATGGGCATCCTGCCATGGTTGTGGACATCCAACCATGGCCATGGACGAGCCGTTTTTAGTTTTTTTGTCCTATTTTGAATAAGAAATTTCCCACGCACTTTTACAAGAGTTGACAATTCGTGCGTGTATATCGTTATTGTGTCGTGTCGAAATTTGTGTGTGCACTATATACGACCCAACACGTATACGACATAATTGCCACAAAAATCTTCTTCTTATCTCTTATGAATTATAAAACAAACATATGATTCGCTTGCTAAAGATTATAGTCTGTAATGACTATTGAATTTTCTTACTATTATATGAAAATTTAAGATTAAATAAAGAGTATCATAGTCTTTTTAGAGAACAAAATTTGGATTTTAAAGTTTAACTTAGTTAATTTTCGTGGACAGATACTTTAGAAGAGCTATATGTCGAGAATTTTTAAGTTTAGTAGTTATCTGTTTGTGGACAAAACCACATGGATGTAATTATCTCTTAAATTTTTTGATAAAAGTTTTTTTATTGATGATGAGTACTTGTTTTAGCTTGTTTTTATTGGGTTTATAGACATAGATTAATTTTTCTAGTAAACTTTGATGATGGCCACAATCAACCAAGCCAATATGACCCATTTTAGCCCAATTTAGCCGAACTATGTACATGAAACATCTTACCCAACCCACAATCTATGCGACCCAGTTCATGGTTTATTCAAAACGAATTGTGGTTCAGGCAACCCGGTCCATTATACATTCTAGTCGACACATGTCGAGGTTCTAACGCATATAGAGTCTCTTACCCACATTTGATAAGCTTCTCCTATAAATACTGCTTGGACCTAATTTATAAAACACATTGACATATTTGCGAATTACTTTGCTGAGCATGATGCACTCTCTTACTCTTACGTCGAAGGTGAATTTCATTGTGACGCATTAGTCTTCACCTAACACATGTTGCCTTTTGTTGGAGAATAGTGCATGACACGAAATAATGTGAATCAATTTGATTGATCTACTTATACCGCTAGACGACATCAAGAAACAGTTTTTCACCAAATAAAGAGGAAAATAACGCATCTATTTGGTTTCATTGTTGAGAAAAAATTAGGTTTGCGAGGCCTTTCGTAGTTTCTCCCAGCTTGTGACTGACATATCAAGAAGCCCCTTCTACCATACTTGAGCTCTCCCACAAAGAACATATTCCACCATTTTACACATTGTGGCATCTTCCTTTGTAGCGAGTTGCATGACAACGTCGAAATTTGTCATGAAATATGTGACGCTAGTGACATCATCTTATGTAAGAGGTGGGATCCTCAAATGTGGATTGGCAACCACGTCACAAATATCGTCACATAAAGGATAGTCAAGTGAGACATGTGCTCAAGGTGTTCCATTTTTTTGAAAGTTGTTTCTCGAAGTTCTTTAAGTCCTCTTGCATTCGACGTACTATGAGATTTTTCCTCCAAAGACGCAATGACAGGAGTTCAAGCACTGTTATTTCTAGTTCCTTCATATCATTCAACAATCGAAATACGAGGCTCATTTCTTTATGGTGGAAATTGATCCATCGATGGATGGTTGAAAACCTCACGCTGTGGTTGGAAGCCTTTGAGTAACTCACACTCCCTTCCTTGATTTCTTGAGACGTACAATTCAAAATCTTTGAATTCTTCACATAGGGAGCGTACTGAACGCACAGATTGTCCATTTAAAAAAATCTTAATCGCTCTCTTGCAAACGCATGTTGCTCAGTCCTCCCACGGTTTCTTAGGTGCAGGATGTGTTACCTCGATATTTCACATTTTGATTTCCACGTCCTTTTATTGGTGTATGATGTGATGTGGGAGGTGCATACAAATATTCAATCCCAATGCGAGGTTCCACTCTTCCTCTAAGCTTGTCATGCACCAATGTATTGGCAGAATGATCGTTATTCCTAGAAACCATGTGGATCATAGTGATCTCAATAGGAGTTTTATAAAGGTCACGAAGAACGCATTGAAGATCTCTTATAAACGCAGTGAAAATCCTTGATGAATGTGAAGAACGCAATCAAAATGTGTAAGAAATCAAAGATTGTGAAGAACGTGATAAAAATCCTAAAATACGATTCATAATCTAGATACTCTTTCAAAAATTTCCCGACTTTTCCATAGTACATTGAATACAAGACCTAAATCTTTGACTAACCTCATCCTAAGGCACATGACAAGAACAACTAGTGGTGTCATAATAATAAATTGCATCGAAACAAGTCACTTTCTAAAGAATCTATATTATTAGCATGAATACAATCATATTAAAAATACAGTTACAAATTGTAATTATATCCTATCTCGAAAATCAATTCAGATTTAAGAGGGAAAAAATGGTATAAAGTACAATAATACCCCATGCCCAGCAGTTTGGGACGTGGGCCTGAACCGACCAGGCCAAACAAACGTAGGTGTTTTTATGGAGTTATTTTTCATCAATCCTAACATGTCCCGCCACTTAATAAGACGGGATTGAACCGATAAAAAGTTGCAAAATAAGGCCCATTTTAAGCCCGCAGCCCATATTGCCAGGTCGTATTCAACAAGATAGCCACATTTGGTCCAAAGACATAAAAAGCAAAATCATGTTCTCCAGATGTTTTTATGTAACCTAAACCTTCTCAAGTATTATGGAGTGGACAACATCTTTTGCAAAGACATAAAAGCATCCTCGGCAAGATTTAGGCATTAAAGTAGATATATATACCTGCTCGGTATGTTCAGTATGTTCGCACACATAGCTCCTGAACGAACCAATATCAATCATCGGGAACTCAAAACCACATGCAGCCAGCATGGTACGTGCCTACGCGTCGCCAAACTTGCAACTTCCTTTAACATACTCACTCCTGCACAAAGCCACAAACACCGGCCAATCATGTGAATCTAGTTTGATGATGACAATTGTACCATTTTGCATACCCCTAAGAACACTTCAAATACAACCAACAAGCCAAATTTCCATATTTGATAAGAGTATTAATATACTATTCAAAGTTTCAGACCATCATTACCTAATTGTGTCTCTGCTCAATAGCTTCAAGTTAAGCTTGACAAGAGCTTGGATCTCACTTTTGCCATCATCTTTACAACGGTATGCTGGGCTCCAGTTCAGCACAAACTAAATTAGAAGTTCCGGATACCAAATCAAGGCGCCTAGTTGGAAGATCGCAACTAGTAGTTCCAGTGATAGTCACCCCAACCTGCTTTTGTTTTTTGTTCTTTTGTTTTTCGATTCCAATATTTCCCAGATATCTTTTCTCAAGTTGTTGCCTTTTTTTTTTTGGAAAGGATACCTGAATTTGAATTCGCTGCTTTACTTGATTCGTTACCTTCCCCATAACAAACATTCGAGCAGTTGTTTCGGCCATGAGCTCCTTGCAATTGCATGGACTTTGCAGCATATCTTCATCATCCTCCAAGCTTTGTTAATACACTTTGATGGTTTATATTAGTTGTTTAATCTGCAACATGACCTCTCTCAACCTCTGGGCTATTATGTGCGACTTCTTGTACATTGTTGAAAACAGAAAGATCTTTATCAGCTGATTGTACCAAATTATTGTCACAATCATCAACTATTTCACTTTTGGCATGTTCGTCTCTGCACATAGCACACTCGTAACAGAACCAATCATCCTCCAGAACAGCGGTCCCCAAGCCAATGCAGTGTATATGAGCTGCTGAGTCGCAAAGATCACAAAGTAGAAGTAGACTTTCTTCGTCCATACCGTGGCAGACACTGCATTGTAATTGAGAATTAGGATCTGAAGGACCACTTGAAATGTTTCCATGAGGATGGTAAACCTGTGAAGCACATGTGTGTTAGAAACTCAGAATATGCCATTCACCTTGGATAAGTTATATACAGATAAAGTAAACAACTGGGTGAAAATGTTTTGGACAGATAATGAACTAGGCTCCATAAATACAAAAAGAAATCCAACATACCAAGTATTTAAAAACAGTTCAGCAAAGCAGTGTTTTAAAAGGTGCAAAGTGCATTTGAAGCATTGGAGTCCTCTAGAGCCTAGTGTCAGGAGTAGCTAAGGCATGAGTTTAAAAAAAAGCGAGGTGCACTTTAAACAAATATTTAAAAACATATAATTTTAAACCAAAATATATAACTGATACGCCATAAAAAATCGAGAATAATTCGACCAATGATCGGGCGACGCATGGAAGCCATGCGCATGGATCCGTGCGCATGACTTCCGTGCTCATGGATCCGTGCGCATGGACCCGTGCGCGTGGATCCGCGGATGTGCACGCGTCATGCACGTGATGCCTTCGGGCCATTCTGGGCTTCCTCTCGGGTCTTTTGGACTTTTCTCGGTCCGACTTTGACTTTCTTTGACCGTCGAGCGAGCCACTTGTCGCCCGATCATTGGTCGAATTATTCTCGATTTTTTATGGCGAATCAATAACCTTTATCAAAATAATTTAATAAGAGTAGAAAAAAATTACCAAAATAATCAATGTACTATCCAAATTGGATCAATTTGGTCCCTTAACTGTAAAATGAACCATTTCAGTCCTTGAGTAATACCAATTTGAACCAATTTAGTCCCTCCCGTTGCATTTTGTTAAATTTTTTGTCATGTTGACGAGGCAATAAATAAATTAAAATATATGAATTACACACATGTAAGCATACGTCACATCATTTTTGTACAAAATAATAGCAATTCAATGCCACGTGTCACATCTTCCTTGACTTTTTTTTTCATTTGGTGAGCCTTTTATGACCAAGTCAAAGCCTAACAACAATTCTCGTCTTCAAAGTCCTACACTTGTACGAGCAACTTGAATCTCCAAATCTCTCATCACTGGGCTCTCTTCCCCATGTGAGCACTAGAATTGGGCTTGCGAACCAAAGGAAAACACACCGTTAAGTGAAACGCAGTGCGTGTGCACTAGATTTTACCTCAAACGTGAAAGTAAACCCGCAAAAGTGACTAGTTCAAGGTTGCAATTCTATTCTTTTTCTTCCACATCAACAAATCTAATTGTCCAACTAACAAAGTTGATGAGAAGGACCAAATTGATTCAAATGGGTATAGTTCGGCCACCGAAATGGTTCGGTTCATAATTTAAGAACCATTTCGGTAATTTTTCTATAAAAGTTCGTCCTAATATAAATAAGCTGTTTTGAATAGGTTCTTCTTTTATGCATCTAATCAACTGTGTGGTATGTATCTTTAAAGACTGGGCAGTTTTTTTCTTCAATATAGACTCTTCATCTTAAAATTCACAATTTAGGGGACCAAATTGTTTTTGTTTTTGCTGAGTAATAACTATTGTGATGGGGAATCTTCATCTTAACAAATGTATGACTATTAAGTTAAAATGAAGTATTACAAAGCGCGCATCACTAGAGCCTTAACTAAGACTTAACCAAACAGTCTCGCCTGAGCCTCACATCTTCCAAAAAGGTTTTGTACAGAGAGTGAATCAAATAGCTATGTACTCCAAATAAAACATCCTGGCATATAATTTGAACATGCTTAGAATATGATATCTCAGCACCAGCACTTACTAATAACCTACCAATGAATGAAGTATAGTAATATACTGTATGCCCAATCTGCCAATGCCCAACAACACTTCCATAAAGGTTCTTTACGAACAATGGATCCCATTGTTACTCAATAAAACAAAATATAATTTGAAATCACTTAATAGCATTACTTGATCCGCCCAAATTAGAAGCGTACATTGCTATGAAAGGAGACTCTGCTAAGTATCTTACAGAAGAAGCGCACTCATCCCATCTTTTGTTCCATTATTGCATCAGATTTAAATTATTTAATAGTTGAGAGGCTATGATGAATCCTATTTCGGACTAATCGGCCAAGCAAAATTAAAAATAAAAACTACTTTGTTAAAAAGAATTTTATTAGTATCACAATTTAAAAGAGCTTTCAATTCGTGTCGTAACACGAACACGACACAAAGTCAGTGTGTAATTATGTAATCATGTCGTGTTTGTGTTGGGCATCCAAAACATGCACGCACGATTAATTAGTCGCGTCTTGACATGCCTGACACGCTCAACAAGCACAATTAAGGGTAAACATTTAAATTAATAATGTGCAAAACACGTTGGGTCATGTTCGTGTCAATCGTATCATGTCTACACAGCCCAATTAGTTATCGTGTTAAATATGCCGTGATTGTGTTTCATGTTCATAATCGTGTTGTGTTCGTGTTGGATCGTGCAACACACAACCTTCAGCACCACACGAACATGACACACACACGAATTGTATTCACAATTCACACACCAACCAAATAGCAATTAGATATTAGCATTGAAAATTTAGAACAATCACTATTCAATTCCATTCAAGACAACCCATCCCTGATCCAACACAATGAAACAGAAGCCATAAAGTAAATAGTGAATATAGAAGATAGATTGTACCTGATCTCGCAGAGGAACTGTAATTCGGCGCTCGGAAGCAAAGAGACCTATCCTGGGAGGTCTGCGAATGGCAGAGAACCTCTGCTTGCAGATGGGACACTTGGACTCAATCTTGGACCATTCCATGATGCAGACGAAGCAGAAGTAGTGATCGCAGCTATCAATTTCACCTCTCGTTGCTTTGCCTTGGAGCGAAAAGCATACACCGCACCTCGCCGAATCTGATTCCTCCATTGTTGTTTCGTCGGAGACTATTGGAGCTTATCGATTTTGGAGATCAGGTTTGAGTGGACTGGAGTGGAGTGGAGCACTTTTTTCTTCTCAAAAACCCCTCTTTCAAAAGGTTGTAATGCTGTAGTCTCGTGTCTTAGGGCTGTCAAATTTTGTGTCGGGTCCGGTAGTTGAACTCTAAGTCCACGTTAAAGTAGTTTCGTGTTGTTATAATTAGAGTCGGGTTTCAAGTTTTAGGCACAAAAGACACTCAATAGTGCGAATTTACCCAACTCAACCCAAAACGAAAGTTGGTCTAAAGACGGATAAAGTATGCTCGGGTGTCATGTGCCCGCAAATTCAGATCCAAATTATCAACTCTACATGTACGTGCACTTTTAAAATTTTGCACCATCAATCATAATTGTTAACCTGTTTTTTTATCATCCAAAATTGATAACGGTGTTAATTCTAACTCAAATAGGAATTATACACTCACTAACAACCGGCATATTAGGTCCATAGCCCACAAGATTAATTAAATGTCCCAAATCATTATTTTCTTTCGGCAGATGAAATTAAAGATACTTAAAAGCTAATATTTTTATTTGAAATGCCATATCCGATTCAAATCAAATATTTGGATAACTATTCAACAATCGCCTTGTAATCTAAATACAAAAGTTTCTAGGGTCTGTGTCTCTCTCTATTTCTCTGCCGTTTTGAAAGTAGGGCAGGGTTTGTGTTCGGCTACGGCTACTTTTGATTTTCAAAGCGGCATTGAATTTACATATAGCAAATTGCGGTCTTTCTCGTTAAGATAACAAGTCTTGCTTTGATAACAAATTTTAGATTGTTTAGATTTTTTTGTAGTGCGATGTAGATTCACGGTAGGTTTTTTTTATTGGTGTGTGCGTAAGGCAGCATGAGGTGGTTGCAGAGAAGGGGAAAGAGACTTGAAAGATGGTGGTTTGACCAAAGTCATCGGAGATCGGTCTTCGAGTTTGTCGTCGAATCATATGGTAGGCCCGATGGTTGTGAGGGGTTCAACTTGATAATTCAGGATGATGGGGAGGATTCTAGTGCATTTGTGTCAATTTTTTATTTTCATATTGGTCTGTGAACTGAGTAGCCCAAAAATTAGCTAGATTTTTTATTTTTTGTCAGACTAGTCTAGATGGGTTGATTTTCAAGCCTCCAATTTTATATTGTTAACGTTTGATTTGAATTAATAAATTATTTTTTTAAGGGAAATAAATTATTAATTTTTGCATTCAAATTTTTTTTGGATAACTTTAAAATTGGAACAAGATTCACTAGACTATTGTTTTTAGCATCGAACATTTGTGCAAAATATTTGTCGTGGAAGTTGCTTCTTTGTGTCCCTCCCTCTCTCGTCGTTGCTAGAGAACCACTGCCTTATTGACAAACACAAAATGGTCTTGTTGACAGCGATGATAGTATTATGAAAAGAAAAATTATTTCATGGCACATGTAACAAAAATAATCAAATTTTCCGTTTTCTTTAACAGTATAAAAATTGAATTAAAACATATGTGCACCTATTAAAACTTTAAGAAATGAGTTACTCATTTATATTACGAATATTGTTAGTAGTTCATACAAGTAACTAACTAACCAAAACACCGGTTCCTTCAATCAACTAATCAAAGCACATAATAACCTTCCCACATCTTCATACTCCATTTAGGTCGAATAGCTAGAAACGAAACATAATAGACAAAAGGGTATTTTGACACCACAAAACACTGTCTAGTCTCCTTACAAATTCATCATTAGATCAAATTTCCGGAAGAAATCCCCAGAACTAATAAAGTGACTGACTATCAAGCAAAAGCTTTCAGAATCTTAGCTTTGTGCGCCCGGTCGAGCAGGCCCCATGTAGTTTGATACTAACCCCATTATTGCAAACCTGGAGTCCAGACATTTGAATTCAAATTAGTAATACGATCAAAACTATAATTGCAGAATATAAACACCATAGTGTCTCGTTTCATAAGAAAATGTAGACAGTGATCATTTGTCTACACTTTAATAATACACCATTGTATCTACATCTTCAATATACAGTGTAAATGTTAGTACTAATACACCAGATAGCAACATAATAGACTCGTGCCCACATCAACTAATGTGTTCCCAGTAACTCATCATTTTAATTCCACTGATCTCTCCACATCTCTTTCAATAATAATTTCCATTTTCAGAAACTTCATGTCAGATAAAAGGTAAATGTTAGCCATCATCAGCTTCACATAGTTTCTGAAAGTCCTTATCTTGACACAACAGTAATGAGCTAATGCGCTCAAACATATGACTAAAACACCACCACAACTGACCAACAAGGTTCTTTCCATAGAGTTAATTTTCAGTGCAATGAACTCAAACATAAATTAAATATACAATCCTACATTATATCTCAGAGGCAACAAAATGAAAACTCGGTCTAAGCTTTTGTTAAAACCTAGACAGACTCCATATCTTAAGTGAGTTATGAGTTCCTTCAAGCACACAGCTAACTTTTGAATGCAAACTTGTTGGTTTTTCTCCTGCAAATGCTTAAGAGCAAGTCTTCCAATCATGAGTTTTGAAATACGGTGCTATCGCCTATCGATATTTTATTAGGAAAGAAATGTTGAGTGCTTGTTCCCTTAGAAAATGCAACAAAACAGCAATGTGCTGAGAGAGAGAGAGAGACCCCTACCAGCCTATGGCAGAATATAGGACCTATGTTGACTATCTTCTGTGCGGGTCTCAGTATCATATTACCAACAACACCAGCAATTTAGGATTAAAAAAATTCCTACAACTCTAAACCAAAACCTTGCAATTATACTGATCTAAGAGACTAAGACCTATCTAGATGTGAAATCTAAATTGGGAAATGCAACAATTATTTTTTGTAATTTTGACATCTTACAGGAATAGTAGACCAACAAGGTAGTTCGATGATGATGTATGATTCATGCTCGGGTTAATTACTGTGACCAATAATACTTTTACTGGTGTTGTGACTGAAGTTAAATGTTTCAACTTTCATAGACCAATAATTGTCAAAAGGGGGCACAATGAACTTATTATATAGTCCAATTGAATGATTCCTAAAAAATATGGTGGACCTATACAAAAGTCACAAGTACAAATTCTACTTTTTGAGTGGTAGAAAAAATAAAGGCACTTAACTAATATAATTAGTTTAATAAATCTTTGAGCCAAAATAAATTATGGAATGCTCAAGGGTGCCCATTCTATCTAGTTTCCAATGATTAGCCGGACAAATGCTAATGCTTCTATCAAACACATGTATGACTTCCTTCAAAGCCTTGTCCTCTCTTTCAAACATGCCTTTGTCAGAAAAAAATTGCTGCTGCAAGTGTGGTTTCATTTCTATTTCCATAGTTTTCATGCTGGGATAAATAAATTCTAACATTCTCTAATCAATTACCTACCCAACATGCTATCGATTTTCTACCACTCTATTCCACAACCACACCCATCTGACTCACATTTGACAGAAATATCTTCTTCAATTTCCACCACCACAAAGGAACACTTGATCAAATGTATAATGAAATTTTAAAATTCTTGTAATGAATAAATCAAAACTGATTTAGGAACCAATTCACTACAATCTTCACTATCGAAGTAAGAATTTTATCGTGCAAGTATGCAACAACAACCAAGCCACTTCGCAAACAATATTGGAGTCAACTACATGAATCCATAAGCAAAGTTCCTAGGGATAGAATCTCTTCCTCAACTCCATCCTATTTAACGTTTTCTCCTCTGTCACACTAAATATTTTCATGTCTTTCTATTTACTTCTTTCCCTGATAATTTGGGGACACCTCCACCTCCTTTTGTTTCTCCCGAATGAATTATCTCACATTTCCTAATGGGCCCACTTACTTTCCTGCACCGCACATGTCCTAACCACCTTAAAGAGTTTTATGTCATTTATCTTCAATTGAAGTCACCCCAACTCCACCTCAAATAGTCTTTGTTAGAGTATAAATATTAAAATGGGCCTTCAACTATGATCTTAAGCTTTTAATTGAGATGATTCTTTACATGGTACCAGAGCATTGATGACTAAAGGTCCCGAGTTTGAGTACAAGGCAAGAAGTGGACCTGTGCATAGGCCACGTGCAAAGCGATAATGAGTTTGCACGTGAGGGGTATAAATATTACATGCAAGCACTTTTTACATGAGGCAGATTACTCTTATTTTCAGTTCCGTAAACAAAGTTATATTCTAGCATTTGCTTTTAGTCGAGTCGGTTCATTTTACATTCCAAATATTATCTCCTTCCTAGTGTTATCACAAATTGACCTAAGCATTCTCATCCCCGCTCCCTCTTTCATAAGGATTTGCAGCCTCTTGGAAGCAAAACAACATTATAGTACTATACCATACTCCAATCCATCCTTATCCATCTCAAGCCAAGACCCTTAACCTCTAAAGATCAGCCTATTTATGCTTGTATTGGAATCATATTATGTAGTTCATCAATCCAACGGGCCTCATTCGGAAACAAAACAAAAAAAATCCTACTAAAGCCCTAACAATCTAGCAAGCAAAAACAGAGAGGAATTGATAAACAAGCAGAACATACAATTTTCACATCACAGTAAAAGCAAACTTACATCATGGCCATGGAGATCTGTTTGAGATCTGCTTCAATGTTCCTCATATTGGCCAGCGACTGGGCGCAGAAAATGATAGCGAGCCAGGAGCCAAGCTTGTACTGCAAGAGGTTCATCAATAAAACAAAAGAAATTAGAATCGAAGAACGAAAAAGAGTGATCGATTGATTGATTGGTAAGGGAAAATTGAGAGGACCGACCCTGAACATGACGCCGGCGATGCCGAAGATGACGGCGATGAAACCGGAGTAATCGATGGGCAGATCTTGAGGAGCCACGGCGGGGGGCACGAACGGCTTCGCCGACGAGGGCTGGCGGGGATCGTTCGCTAGCGAAGCCGAGGACGACATCTGGGATCTATTTCGATGTGTTTGGAGTAGGAATTTACTTCTTGTGTTATGTCAGATTATAAATAGGGGTGTA
>JAYMTF010001075.1:0-26558 GCA_036897485.1 Pelargonium nanum | reverse complement strand
ATACCTATTGTTATTAGTTAATAGGGTGATTTTTTGTAACCTATAGGATATGAAGAGTCTCTCAATGAGAAGGCTAGAAATGATAAACTTGGTGAGGTGGAAAAACCTAATGCATCCTCACCAACTTTAACATACATAGTATGGATTTTAAAATTATTATTAGTTTACTAACCCGTGCAACGCACGGGCTCTTTTGCTAGTATAATATTAAAAGTATAAATGAGAATTTCAACTATCAACTTAAGTTAAGTTGATTCCTTACAATTTATGGATTAAGACAATAATTTAAGACCTAATTTAATATTTTTTAACTCTAACACACTCTCTCACGTGCAAAGATATTATTACGTTGCAGTTTGCACGTGGCTCATGCAAATATCAACTTCTTGCATTGTGTTGAATTTTAATATGCATCGCACCAGGACTCGAGCTCAAGTGTGTACTATTTTCCAGGCATATGGTATCACCTTACCAAAAAGAGAAAAATACTCTAATGATTAAGAAGTTGAAATCAAAGTAAGGTTAATTAAAGGTTGTGAGACCTTTTTTTAAAGGTATAAAAATAGAGAAGAACGCATCATATATAATTACAGGAATTAAATGAGATTCATTAGAGAAAATAAAAGAAGATGATTCTCTGTAATTGGTCCCATCTCTCTCTCTTCCTTTACTTTTCTTCTCCTTAAACAGAGCTCCTTCCATGAAACCGACCACAACTCACAATATATACCACCTTTTGTCTCTTTCACCTCCAAAAGTTCACTGATTTACATGCTAAATACAAAACTGTCCTGCTCCTACTTATATTGCGTTTTTCGTTAATCCATACATTGGGTTTTTGAATCTTCTACATATTTTTCAGCACCTTCTTCTTCTTCAGTACTGTTCTAATTCTTCCATGAAACAACACCAACATGGCTAGATTTCCAAATTGGGCCTTTCTTGCTCTTATTTTGGTGCTTCTCTTTGGTGGGTTCTCATCGGTTTCAGCTGCTACAGCTCCTGCAAGTCAGTCCAGCTCAAATCACACCAACTCTGTTTTCCACCATTTTTATTGTCAGCTTCAAAAACTCTGAAATCTGGTTTTGTTTTTCGTGAATTTCGCAGAAATTGTTAGCGGAGTTGTTTCCAATGTGGTCTCTGCTCTCTTCAAATGGCTCTGGTCTCTCAAATCCACCGCCAAAACACGTAAAAAAAAAGTCTTTTTTTTTTCAAAGTGTTTATTTTGAATGTGATGCAAATGGGTTTTTTTTTTTTTGTGAATTTTCAGCTGTTTCTGGCCGTTCGATGATGAAATTCGAGGGTGGATATTCGGTGGAGACTGTGTTTGATGGAAGTAAGCTTGGAATTGAGCCGTATTCGGTTGAGGAGTCACCAGGTGGAGAGCTTTTGCTTCTGGATTCTGAAAACAGTAACATTTACAAGATCTCTTCTTCATTGTCTCGCTGTAAGTCTCTTTTTGCTACCATTATTGAACCAAACTGTTCATATGGATTGTGCCCTTTCATTTGCTAGTTAATAAATGCCCCAAAATAAGAAACTTGCAATTTGGGTTAGCTTTGTCTTGTGGAAAGGAAACTACTTTACTTGCTACATGGGACTTGTGTTACCACAAGACTTCACTTTAGTAGCTTAGGTTTCTGTCCAATGTTCCATCTTTTAGTAGATTTGCTATTGGAGGCTCATTGGCGCATGTAGCCGCCTTACATGTGAAATGCATGTAAGGCAGATGGCAGGCTGTGATTGGTGGAAAGTGGGGCCCATCTTGTGTTTTTGGACAACTTTGGTTTACGGGGTAGGGCAATGGTTACATCTTGTGTTAGCTGTGATGGACGGCTATGATGACTACATGCATGAATCATTTCCCTTAGTTGTTTTACTTTAATTGTGAGAGTGAGACCATATATTCACATCATATGAGAAGATTGATTCCATTCTTGTTTCTGATATTGATAGATTCATTTGGATTTGTTTAGTAGGAAATTTGCAAAAGTCCCTTAATACTCATTGTTTCGCTTTCGTTTTGGATCATCGATCTCGGTTTGTGTAATGCAGACAGCAGACCCAAGCTGATTGCTGGATCGTCGGAAGGGTTCACTGGGCATGTAGATGGCAGGCCAAGAGAAGCAAGATTGGATCATCCCAAGGGGCTTACAGTAGATGACAGAGGCAATGTATACATTGCAGACACTATGAATATGGCAATTAGGAAAATAAGTGATGCTGGTAATAACTTTTATGTTTATTTCTCCGTCCCGGCCAACTTTGTATAATTGATTACACATGATATTTGGTTTACGAACGAGTATTGTGTATATACATTCAGGGGTCACGACTATTGCTGGTGGCAATAGGGGACGAGCTGGAAGTCATGTTGATGGTCCGAGTGAAGATGCCAGATTTTCTAGTGATTTTGACATTGTCTATATTGGAAGTAGTTGCTCTCTTTTGGTTGTAGACAGGGGACACCAGGCAATCCGAGAGATCCAATTGCACGAGGAAGACTGTGCCCGCGAGAACGATGATAGTTTCCACCTCGGTATATATACATATTGTCAAACATTCATCCTTGTATGTATGTAATATGTTTCTCTCGTCGTGTTACTTTTGCATATATATTATGGTTTGCATCACTGCAGGTATAGCAGTGCTTGTCGCAGCTGCATTTTTCGGTTACATGCTGGCTTTGCTGCAGCGTAGAGTGAAAGCAATGTTCTCTTCCAACCATGTAAGTGACAGAAGTCCTATAGATTAGGCAATTAGCTTCTCATATTGTTCATAATGTTTTTCCCATAGAGTACCTAATTACTCATTTTCTGTTTTCTTTTCGTGTCGTGTAGGACCAAAGATCTTCGGCAAAGAGAGGTACACCAATGGATCCATATCAGATCCCTCCTAAATTTGTGAGGCCCCCGTTAATTCCTAACGAAGATGAGCCAGAGAAACAGGAAGAGGGCTTCTTTGGCTCGCTCGGGAGGCTTTTCCTGAACACTGGCTCATCTGTAGCTGAAGTCTTTGGAGGATTGTTTTCAGGTTTCCGAAGAAAGCCTCTCCACCAGTATCCAATCCAGCAGCAGCAGTACCACCAACAGCAAAATTTGCGCCCAAACGCGTGGCCAATGCAAGAGAGCTTTGTGATTCCCGACGAAGATGAGCCGCCATCTATAGAAACCCGAACGCCCACAGTCAAACGAAGTAGCTACCCGCTCGTGGAGAAGACGCACCATTTCAGGCAAAGCCAGGCTTACTACAGCCAATGGGAAGGCGAGCATTATCAGCAGCAGCAGCAGATGCAGATAGAGCACCAGCAAAAGAAACAGCATCTACAGCAGCATCATAGGCATCATTCTTCGGGCCCAAAAACGTTCTACGAGCAGAGCTGCGAGACAAATGAAATTGTGTTTGGAGCGGTTCAAGAACAAGACGGGCCAAGGCGCGAAGCTATGGTGATTAAGGCTGTGGACTATGCAGATCCTGTGTATAATCACCACAACATTCGACCTAGGTTCAACTACATGGGTTACTCCCAACAGTCTCATGTTTATTGATCATCACCACTTGCATATCCATAGATACACTTGCCAATTTGGCATTATATACCATGAAAATCTCACTTACTTCTGGTTTAGCTATATATTGTTCTTTGTATGAATGTAGCATATATATTACAAGATGCATACATATTATATATCTGAGAAACTGAAAGGAATGAATGAGGGAAGTAATTGGTCCACAACATATGTAGACATCTTTGTCTCTTACTCTTTGATTGTCTTTTGTTAGTTTTTCTTTTTCTTTTTCAATGCACAACCAGATCTACAATTAAACCTTAACATGGCCAAACATGACATGATTATGAACACATGTAAAACACGAACACGAACGTTTAACGTAATAACTAAACGGATCGTGTTGAGACAACAAGATTGACACGAACACGATCTGACTCATTCTACCAGATAGAACTAAGATGTTTGACACGACACTATTCAACACGTTTTGCACAACCAGTCTCAACAGGTTTGACGTGTTTTTTTCTTTATAAGCTATCAATATTTTCATTAAAAAATTCAAAATGGAAAAATAAAAGTACAAAACAAAATCTAGCCCAGAACAAGGCTAGGATCCCTACACCATGAATAGAAACTAAAGGAAACAGAAGAAGGATCAAACAATTATGGAAGCATGGAGAAACTAAAACTCTTCATCCGAATAATAGCATCTTCCGAGCAAGCCGGCTTGCTATTAAAGACCAAAGAATTTCTTGAAAGCCTTATAAACCACAACGTGATCGGACACAAAACCGGCCAACCTTTAACCTACCGAGAGGAACCGGAGAAAGCCGAGATCCAAGAAGACAGCAACCCGAAGCAATTTGCCAGCATGGGAGAGCAAACCGACTGCCATGATATGACTCCTAATATTAGGATTAATTTACAATTATACTGCGTGTTGGGTGTGTCGGACATGTCACAACACGACTAATTGATCGTGCGCGTGTTTTAAAAGTGCAACACATATACGACACAAATACTAAACTTGTTCCGTTCTCCAACACGAACACGACATAATTAATAAATATGTGCGATAAGTTACAACAAGGACAGTAAGCGTTGAGTTGGCCAAGATAGGTGTCATCCGATCTCGAAGACGACGTCGTGCCAATGCTAAAGTTTTGTTAATTCGGACATCCAGTACAGATCTAATCCAGAAACATAGGACTAGACACCTTTTCAGACCACCTAACGTGACATGATCCTGTCGCCACTACCAACTAGCAACGAACCAATCCTACTGCCTGAAATCATGGTCCCACCCACATCCACATTTGGTTTCTTATAATCTCAGCCGTCCATCAACCTATGATATTTTCACTAATGGCGCCAAATTAATTGAATAACCCCAATTTTTAGCATTGACATACATTCTGTATAAAATACTGTTGGATAACAATAAATAATTGGGATTAGATTTGGAAATGGGTGCCATTAATTTACTGCTCATTTTCACCACATTTGTGGAATATTTTGGTCAAAATCTGGAGCTAGAGGAGGACTCGTCTGCTACCTTGGAACTGCCTCCCTCTGCTCAACCTTTGACATTTTATTTTCTCCGTTCAGATCAATCAGTTCAAGTTAAAGGAAGGAGATTCAAGCTGAAAATACATATCTGTTCTGGAGATTCCATGTTTTTCTGAAGAAATTGTCAGTCTGGGATGAACCCAGCTCAGGTGTCACTGATTTGTGAACTGGGTTTCGATTTCCGGTTCAGAATCTGCAAGCCCAGATCAAAAAGTTTCGATTTTTATCCCCTTTCTTTTGTAGAGTTTGGATCAGTTAATGACTAGTTCATATTCCCAGTGTTATGGTGAACTGGGTCGGTGCTATTGTCTGTAAATTTGGGATTGTTTTGAAGAAGCAAGCTATGGTGGAGGAGGAGGAAGAGAAGCTGGAAGGCTATGATGTGGGCAAGAGAGGGTTTTGCTCTTTTATCTGGGCTCCTTACTATTGGTTACAAATGCTTGCAAAGGAAATGCATTGGAGTTTTGTTGTAGGGGTGGTATTTGTTTATGGAATCAATCAGGGGTTTGGTGGAGCTCTTAATAGGGTTGGTACAGAGTACTACATGAAGGATGTGCAAAAAGTTCAGCCCTCTGAATCTCAGGTTTATGCTGGAATTATCAGCATTCCTTGGATGGTGAAGCCCATTTGGGGCCTTCTAACTGATGTTCTTCCAATAGTTGGCTACCGGAGACGACCCTACTTTGTTTTAGCTGGTAATTGCCTATATATTGCTTGTGTATCTTTCCATTCAACCTGGATTATGAATTTATGAAGATATTTGTTTAACCCTTCATCATTTGCATTCTTAGTTATTTGATTGCATCATTAATGTATAGTTACGATTGCGTCTGTTGTTGTTTTTGCAAACATGGTTAAATTCCTTTTGTTTGATATGATTTGAACTTGTAGATAAATGGTGTAGAATGATATTGGTTAACTTCTCATGTTGTCAGTGCAAAAAACATAGTTGGTACTTTCGTTTTATACTATGGATACAGGGCTAGCAGCTAGAGTTATTTTTCATATATATGTTATGTTAGTGTTATCTTGATTTGTGCATCTAGGTGAGAGATGAGAGTGATGATAATGCAAACATGGTTAACTCACATTTGATATAACTTTGTATATAGAGATACACAAGTAGTTGAGAGTTTGTTGGCTCAAAATGTGAGCTCACAACTATGCTGAATCCTGGTAGGATATACCTGATTATTCTTAACAGTATCTCATATATAATGCACCATGTTTATAAGACAAGACATGACATGACGTATGTGAGAATATTTTTTGAGAGTTTAAGCAGAAAGTGCACTCTTTGCACAGGCATATCGAAAATACAGTGCATCAGGTGGACTTTTAAGCAAGGGACTTACATTTTAACGAAACAATGTATTTGGTTTTGTTCAATAAAAATAGGTACTATTTCCAATTCCACTTGTCCCTATCTGAAGTATTGAAGGGAATAAGCATCTTGATAGAGGATTCTAGAATGCTTGATAAGTTGGTAGATTTAGAACTATAATATGCAAGTGGAAGGAGGAGACATACGAGAAAATAAATTTTAGTTCATGGTCACCTGATATTATACTTGTTCGACCCTGACTGATGAAACATATCAGAACGGCATATAAAGATTACTGTTCAAATATTGCTCCATCCTTCAAATTTGGTAAATACGCCCTTGCGTTTAGTAGCTTGACTGTTTAATGGGATAAGAGATCAATTCATATATTGGTGTTTAACTGAATCTTCTGATCAAAGTTTCCACATGAAATTTCAGGTTTCCTTGGTGTGGTTTCCACGCTCTTGTTGTCTTTGCACAACAATCTGCATATTGTATTTGCACTGTTGGCATTTACAGCAGGAAGTGCTGGAGTTGCTATAGCAGATGTAACCATTGATGCTTGTGTGGCACAGAACAGCATTAGCCACCCTTCTCTTGCTGCTGACCTGCAAAGCTTGTGTGCATTAAGTTCCTCTATAGGAGCATTAGTGGGATTCACTGTCAGCGGGATTTTTGTTCACTTAATAGGCCCTAAGGTTTGCTCTAGCTGATCCCATTCCAGACCTCAGAATTTTCTTATTTTATAAGCTCCCTCAAAAATGACTATTTTAAACAACTTCATCTACCCTTGTAGGGAGTTTTTGGCTTACTGGCAATCCCATTTGGACTGGTTTTGTTGCTCGGTGCATTTCTTGACGAACCCCATGTGCATAACTTTGCTTACACACAGGTAACTTTTTGGCTAAATTTGATCCTCGGTTCTTTTTAAACTGCATGCATGGTCTAATTGTCTATGGTGGCCTCAGGTAAGTCAGAAATTTCTTGATGCTGGCAAGGCAATGTGGTCAACATTGAAATCGCCAGATGTATGGAGGCCATGTTTATATATGTACTTATCCTTCGCACTGAGCTTGAATATCCGAGAAGGAATGTTTTATTGGTACACAGACTCAAAGGAAGGACCGTCTTTCTCAAAGGTAAATACTTATTGTTGTCCGGCTTAGTTATCTGATTATTCATTCGTCTTTCGGAGATTCCCAGTTCCAGATTAGAGTAAAAACCTTGTATTCTGTTAACTCAAATGAGCTAGGAAGCAATAACTGTGAATGAGTATCTGCTCGGTCTAGCAAAACAAATTCATGATTTGTATGTTTTATGCAGGAGAGTGTTGGTTATATTTTCTCAATAGGATCTGTAGGGTCCCTCCTAGGGACAATACTCTACCAACATGCTCTCAAGGATCACGCTTTTCGAAACTTGCTCTTTTGGACTCAGTTGCTGCTAGGTGCCTCGGGAATGCTAGACGTAATGCTTGTCTTGCGATGGAACTTGAAATTTGGAATCCCAGACTATTTCTTTGTTGTGATAGACGAAGGTGTGTCTCAACTGATCGGGAGGCTGAAATGGATGCCTCTTCTTGTTCTCAGCTCGAAACTTTGCCCCTCGGGAATCGAAGGCACATTCTTTGCTCTGCTCATGTCCATCGACAACTTTGGACTTCTGTCTTCGTCGTGGGGAGGAGGCTTGTTACTCCAAGTACTGAAGGTTACGCGGACACAATTTGACAATCTTTGGCTGGCCATTTTGATCCGGAACGTATTGAGGCTCTCTCCGCTTTGTGTGCTGTTTTTGGTACCCGGGGGCGATCCCAATGCTTGTATTCTTTCGACAGAAAGCTCGTGCCCGGAGGGGAGTGCTACTGAGGATAATGTGGATATTGAATTGGTCTCTCTTGTAAACAACGTTGTTAGATAGCTAAACAAGAACCGTTGAAGAGTTGTACTGAAGCACAGATTGAACTCAAGATTGCTTGAGGTTAGAGCTTTAGAGTTGAGACAGAGAGAATCCGAATCAAGAATTAAATTAATTCTTTTCTGCATGTAATTGTATATTTTTTATTAGCGAACGTAACAACCGGCACCTGCATGTAATTGTATCGTACCATCACATCAAAAGTTCATTCAATTTGTATGGAATGAAACAAAGAAAACTTTATACTACTTTATTTCTGGTTCACATACCTCACAAGAATGAGATATAGTTTATTTTTCTTTTGGCTGACTAAGCTCCGAGCAGGTTTAAATTTGTGATTTACACACAAAAATTAGCTTTTGTCAAAATATTATGAGCAGAAAGTGAATTAAGTTGATAAAGACTGTCACGTTGTTACTATCGGGAAATACTTCTTTTTGCTCTTTTGATTGTCTAATTTGTTCTAGATAAATATGTATTTTGATTTTTGTTACAATTTGGTACTCAAACAATCTAGACGGTTCATATTTGGTCATTTTGTATGTTGATCAATTCACAACGATGCTGTCAAATAGGAACAAGACATTTATTTTAACGTGACAACTACATGTCAATTAAGTTAACTAAATTTACGAATGACACAATTTTAGAGCAAAATTGTATAATTGAGGATGTGACGACCATTTCCTTCAATTATACAATTTTGTACCAAATCAGCGTCATTAGTAAATTTAGTTAACTTAAGCATCACATGGATGACACCACATTGAAAATGTATAGGAAAAATGACACATCAATCTAATTTGACATTATTGAAGAAGATTAAACAAATTTAAAACAAATTAGCATAGTTTGTGATAAACTGTAATAAAAATCAAATTAGGTACCAATAGTTAAGATAGTAAAAAGAACCTTTCCCTTGGTTATCAACAAAATCAATAGTCGATTCCAATGTTAATGAGATAATTTTTTTTTTAATTTTCACTAAGGAGAAAACAAAATAGAACTAGCAAAATTGACCCGAAAATTGACCCGAAACTCCAACATTTTTTTTTGTGGGTTTGGGCCTCCATTTATCTACCTGAAAATTGACCCGACCCAACCCTAACCCAACAAACCCGACAACCCTATAGGGTCAGGTTAGGGTTAGGGTTCATCAACCCATACTCGACCGAACTTTTGTCACCTCTCAGAAGAAAGAAAAAAAGCTATTGGGCCAAACAAGCCCAGCCCAGTGAAGTAGAAGCCCTAGATGTGTGTCTGTAACCAAACACCATAGAAGATGATCTCAACCCTTATTCCGGATTAGGGTTGCTCGCATAGCATCACAGTTTTTCTCAGGCGCCAAACTCTGCAAATCTCTCTCTCACTGTCATTTGTCAAATCAAACCAACAGGTAAAAAAAGCACCTTCCTTTTCTTTATTCACCACCATTAACACACCTCTGTGTCTCACACTCTCACCTCTTTAACAACCATTTGCTCTCTTTCTATGAATTCTGTGTTCAATTCAGCATATTGAAACTCATCTCATCATAATTGGTTTCGACACTGAATTATCATTAACTTTTCTTCATGAATTGGTTGTTTGGCTTAACAAAATCAATATTTTTATGATATCAATATTTTTTTGTGATGATATTAAGCTGCATTGTCAGTTACTTTTGTATTAGCTTCATTATGGTTTGATTGAATTTAGCTTCCAAGTTGTTGATAATTCTGTGCCTGGTGTGGTGGGGCCACCAGTACAGTCACAGTATCATACTACTAATTGTGATGTACATGGAATCTGGTTGATATATAGTTAGGCAACATACTTTTTCTGAGATACTTCGGAACTGAAATCTCAGCACCCATCTTGGGCATGTCTCTTTTCTACTTTGTTCAGCTGGACCGGCATAATTATGACTAAATAATGCAAATTCATTGGCTATGCCATTCGGAATTTAGATCATTTTCTTCTGTGTTGCCTTGTTGCATGTTAAGGAGCTACCTTGTGCTGAATGTAGACTATGTAGTTGGGTCACATGTAATGAGTAATTACATTTTTTCTAAAATAATTAATGAGCTGTGCTGAATGTAGGTTGGTAATATGTCGACCAAGCTGGGCGGTAACAAGGTTTAAAGAGAAAACAAAATATTAAAATAGATGAGAGCTAGTGTAGACATGTAATGAGTAAATAGCAGGATTATTTCTTGTTGTTAGGAATTTTATTCTTAAAAGATAAGTGTTGCAACTTCTTAGCGTTACATAACCAAAATAGAAAAACTTTAGTTTATCACTTATTCCTGCAAGCTTTAAATTGAAGCATTTAAATTGAGAGAATATATATTCTTTTGACAGCCCAAGAAAAAGGGTGTGTGAAATCAATTGGACTGGGATGGAATGGGTTCTCATCATTACACTTTTTATGAAATTATCAATATCGATGAACAAAAATTCATTCAATGCAAATCTTTGAAATATAGATAGTATTTATTTCATTTGTAAGCTTCTTGAATAATCTGTCTGTGCGTTCCCTACTAGTTCTTTATTGAATATTATCTCAAAGGAAAATGGTATAAAGGATTTTCTCTAGTTTCAAACTGAACTATATGGCATTGTTTACCTTCATTTTGTGTTTTGGGATAAACTGGGGAAATTGAATATCTTTGTAGGACAATTTTTTTATGTTAGTCTGGAATAACTATGTTCAGAATTTCCGAGGCAAAGAATGCGTAGTCAAACTGACCGTTCCAGAACATATTGGACAACAACTATGGAACGCTATTTTATTGATCTTATGATAGAGCAGATACAAAGAGGGAACAGGACAGGTCATACATTCAACAAGCAAGCCTGGACTGACATGCTCACTCTTTTCAATGCAAAATTTTGTTCTCAATATGACAAAGATGTAATAAAAAGTCGTTATACAAATATGTGGAAGCAGTTCAATGAAGTAAAGAATCTTCTTAGCCAGAGTGATTTTTCTTGGGATGAATCTCGGCAAATAGTGATAGCGGATGATTGTGTCTGGGATGCTTATATCAAGGTATGTAGCTTCTCTATTCTCTGTAATAGCTATGATAATTGTGAATTAACTCAAAAGACATGCAGGTTCACCCAGATGCCAGACCCTACAAGACTAAGGCTGTTCTGAACTTCAATGATTTGTGCTTGATATTTGGGTATACAAATGCTGACGGAAGATACAGCCTATCAAGCCATGATCTAGACTTTGACAATGAAGTCCAACCAGAGAATATGAGTATGTTTCTTCTGTCTTTTATATAGCAAGAGTTTTGGTGGGTTTGCCATTGGGCTTGAAATGAAAGTATTCTGTTGTCTTTAGACTTAATAATCTAACTTCAAGAGTTATATATTTGTGGATCAAACTTGTGGCTTATCTGGAAACTGGCAACTTGATCCATGCATTGTTTTAGATATAAGTAGGTATCTTACTGTTAGCTTACAAATTATTATCAAGTCTCTTAAAATCTTTATGTCGTTCTTTTTACATTTTTTTTCCAATAGAATAATTTTATAATGAATGTGAGTTAACCATATGCGTTAATGTGAGCTGACTATTAATTATGTAATGCTAATTTGCAGGTGATGGGATAGTTAGCCTAGCCCCTTCAAATAATGAGCGTTCAAGGACAGATTGGACACCAGCCATGGACCAGTACTTCATTGAGCTTATGCTCGATCAAATTGGAAGAGGCAATAAGAATGATAATACATTCAACAAACAAGCTTGGACAGATATGCTTGCTTTGTTCAATGCAAAATTTGGTCCACAACATGGAAAAAGGGTTTTAAGACATCGACACAAGAAACTGTTGAAGTATTACTCTGATATGACAAATCTTCTTAAACAAAATGAGTTTTCATGGGATGAAAGACAGCAAATGATAATTGCTAATGATGGTGCTTGGGATGCTTATATCAAGGTATATTGCTTAATCTCGTGATTTTTTTCACTGGATTTTGTAGCTTATGTACATAATATTAAATGTAGGCACATCCACAAGCAAGGACATATAGAATGAAGATTTTGCCAAACTACAATGATTTGGGCTTGATATATGGGAGTGCAGCGGATGATGTTATTCAAGGTCAGTCTCAGTCACATCAGGACAAAGACCATTTAAATGACGTGTCAGGAATAAAGGCAGGTAAGTTTCTAATTTTGATAACCAAGTTGAGATAACACTGGTTCTGTGTTGAATTCATGTGGAAAAAAAGAGAAACTAAGATCTCCCTAGAGTATTTTTTTTTTCATTCCATCATAACCTTAATGAAATTGAGAACCTCGCAATTTTATGTAACATGGTTGGATCTTTGATTCAATTGAAGATGGACATGCAGCTTCAAATCTGATTTCACTTAATTGAAACTATGACAAGTTGACTGCTTATGAGAGTACATTTCTTAAGATGTATTTTGAATTCACGTATTACTAGGCTGTAAATATCATAAAGCATCAGTAGCTTTATCTTATCAAAGTAATTACTGTAATGTGAAAGATTTCATGGTGTACACACGGCTAGTCACATCCCCTAAAATCTTTTATCAACGAAAGATTACATCTACAAATAGGTAGTTGTGGTTGTAGGTGAAGAGAAGGGGAGCCATACCTCCAGTGGTACTGATCGTACAAGAACATACTGGACACCACCAATGGACCGTTATCTCATTGACTTGTTGCTAGAGCAGGTGCATAGAGGAAATAAACTTGGGCAGACATTCATAAGCCAAGCTTGGATTGACATGGTAGCATCATTCAATGTAAATTTTAGATCTTACTACGACAAAGATGTTCTGAAGAATCGATACAAACATTTAAGGAGACAGTACAATGACGTGAAGATTCTTCTTGAGCATAGTGGTTTTGTGTGGGATGAAACTCGTGAAATGGTAACCGCTGAAGATTGTGTGTGGGAAACTTATATTAAGGTGAACTGCTTTCTTCCCTATCTTCAGTCTTTTAATTATCTTGTTCTTATTTCTTACATGCAATGCAAGCAGGCACACCCCGAAGCTAGACCATATAGAGTTAAAACAGTGCCAAGCTATCCCAAATTATGTGAAATTTTTGGAGAAGAAAGCTTTGATGGAAGATACAATCGTTTGGCTCACAGTGCAGACCCTATGTGTGAACTACCTGTTCTGATGACCGGTATGTATCTTCTTCATATTACAATCAGCCTTGCTCTACGTGAGCTAAAAAAATTTCTTTAAATCCATGAATTTCTTATACTATAGAAGAAATTGATTGCCGCATGGATTTAGTTAGATGCTACTTTACTGAATTTGTTTGTAATGCATTTGCAGGTTTTATTTGCGTTTAATTCTTTGTTTGGATCTTGAAAAGGTTGAAAATATTGTAGGATGTGAAAACGTAGTTTGTAATCAAGGTTTTAAACCTACAGCCTTTGTGCAATAGCACATTTGTTGTTAGCATGTCATGACTATTTTAGTTTTAATCACTTGTATTTTAAATACATGCATTTCACCTCAGTGAAGCGCTCGCATCACTTTATTGACACTTCTCCTAAGTGTCATGTTAATGCGGCAAGTGAATTATTGTAACGTGTATTTAACATTGCTGGGACAAGTCTTGTAACTGGAACTATTTAATTTGTGTTTTTTACTAAAAATATTAATATATAAATAAATTCATCTTAATTCAATTCTTTTATTTGGTTTTGATTGTATTCTTGGTTCTTAATTTGTAGGTCAGGAGCAAGATGACCACTACTCCACCTGTATAGATCCCCTTGATTTAGATTGGACACCAGAAATGGACCATTATCTCATTGAACTTGTATTACAGCAGGAGTTTGAAGGGAATAAGATTGACCACTCATTTAACGATCTAGCATGGACTTCTTTGATTGGGCTATTCAATGAAAAGTTTGGACTTCAATGTGACAGATATGTTCTAGAACATCGGTATATCTGTCTAATGAAACAGTATGATGACATCAACAATATTCTCAATCATGGTGGATTCGCATGGGATGAACCTAAACAGATGGTAACAGCAGATAACGATGTCTGGGAAGCTTATATTAAGGTGTGATCCGATTTATTATTCTCATATTGTTAGTTGTCCTTAAGTTTTCTTTCTTGCAATATATTAAATAATTTATAAGACGGCTCAGATAGCTTAAGCTTTCAGAGTAGTCTGTTTGTTCTACATGACTACAGGAGCTGGAACACTAATAATTCTAATCGGTTGTTACTGCTATTAAACACCTATCTATGGTTTTATGCAGGAACATCCAGCTGCTATCAACTACAGAGATAAATTCTTAGCGAGTTACAATGGTTTGTGCAAGATCTATGGGAATAGAGGACTGAACGAAAGTTTGAAGCATCAAGACCTGGGCACAGTAGCAGGGGCATTAACTGACCATGAGATCCAAACAGTAGAATTGGATGGAATATCTGGATATCTCCAACTACCAGCTGTGGACTTAAAAAGTTATGATCAAAAGAGAAAGCTCGAAACTATAATACCAGCAGATTTTGGATGCTCCGCTAAAATGCAGAAAACCAGCAAGGAAATGCACGAAGCTCTCTCTGATATGGCAGGTGTAGTTACCAAATTGGTAGAGAAAAAGGAAGACAAGAGCAACATCCCGATAGAAAGTGCAATTGATGCACTACAATCTATACCGGACATTGATGATGAACTTTTGCTGGATGCTTGTGATCTTTTGGAAGACGAAAGAAAAGCAAAGACGTTTTTGGCGCTCGATGTCTCGCTGAGAAAGAAATGGCTACTGAGGAAGCTGCGGCCATAGCAATGACCTTTGTAGATTTCCAGTTGCAATTCTCGAATCACTTCGGAGGCCTTTCCCTCACTTCGTTGCTTGGATAATTCTTGTTAGATGTAACTATTTAGGCTTATTTTGTCAAGAGTACATGAGCTTCAAATCATATATAGTTTTAGCTTACATGCACCAGACTTGTTCTTAAAATATTTATATAAGCACCGGTGTGCAATTCAATAATCTAACTTTATTTTGTTCAATTTTGTGAATTACAGAACATTGCTGTTTCTGTACATAATGAAGATTTGCTTTTATGATCAAAGTTTTGGCAGTACTTTCTGGATTTTCTTTTTCTTTTCACTTTTGTAAATAGTTATCCCTTTTTTTACACAAGTTAATGATCAGTTTAGCTATTTGTTTATTTTAAGGAACATTTCATACAAGATTTAATACAATCCACATTCTAAAAAGATAAAAGATCCTAACAGATCCAAGACCTAACCTCTGTTGTACCTTCTAAGACTAAAACCTGAGCCTTAACACTAAATTATGATTACGAAAAAGAAAAGATCGACACAAGAAATTAAACCTAACATCTTCAATATACATCCAGCAGTTCATGTCCTCAGCACCCTGATCACGAATCATCGTAGACACTAAATTATGATTACGAAAAAGAAAAGATCAACCCAAGAAATTAAACCTAACATCTTCGATATCCAACCAGCAGTTCATGCCCTCAGCACCCTGATCACAAATCATTGTAACAAGATCGAGACAATTTGTGAGAAAGCAAACATTTCAGATACTGAAACTAGCCACAAAGACGAGCATAATACAAAGCTAGATATTTAGTTTCCAAGGTTCGTTATATTTGCATTGCATTTTCAATGACATTCAAGTAGATAATCTGGTCCCAATACTAGAACACCAAATCATAGATCTCAATTCAATTACAAGGATCATTTGAAATAACAATGCTCTCGATCAATCAATAATTAACTATTGTTAATCACTGAAAATGTTCAATTTCAAAATTCAAATCAACGTACATTAAGCCATACAAAAGTCATAACAGGGGCCAGATTTCTCTTACAAGATGCTGCAACAGGAAACTGATGGATTCTGCTGTTTTTTCTCCTTAATTCATTGAGAACAGGAAACATGGCAGATGCTCTAAATCTACGAGGTCCGCATCTCAAAAACCCGTCCAATGGAGGATGAACTGTGTACTTCACCACATTCCATGAACAGATAACTCATTTTCTCCTCCTCCTTCTATCCCTCTCTCTGCCTTTATCCCTTTCATGTTCGTCCCTTTCTCGGCTTCCACTCTTTTCCCGATCCCTGCCTCTTTCACTTTCAAAATCATGGGATCTATCTCTATCTCTATCCTTATCCCTCTCCCTGTACCGTTCTCTGTCTCTCTCCAAATCATCCTTATCCCTCTCTCTGTTTGCTAGTTTCCTTTGTGGACTCTCACTTCGGCTTTCACTACGGTGTCGCTTTCTTGCAGAAGCCCGACTATCGTCCTGCCTTTCTCTTCTCTCTGATGATGTTTTCTCTGCAGTTTTAAGAAAAATGGGAAATTATCATACACAGTAAACATTCTAAAATGATGCACATATCAGTATTCAAGGCATTTGGGAAGAACAAACTTTCAAATGCCAGGGATTGTTCGTCTACTTAATATAATAAATAATACTTCTTCCATCCCAAAATGTGTGTACATTTTCTTTTCTTTTTGTTTTTAGTTATGCATGGATTACCGACAGCATTCCTATTATAGGTAAGTTAGAAACTGCTAAGTTTGTTACAACAATAGCACGAGGACACGAGGTATAAGAGAAGAAGAGCGACCCTAACTAACTCATCCTTAATTTCTTCAAAAAAGTGAAAGTGAAACACTCATTTTGGGACGGAAGGAGTTTAAAACTCACCAGCATTATTAGAAACATTTTTAATGCTTATTAAGTTTCCTATAGAAAAAATTGAAGTCTTCCAATAAGTTGGTAATCAAATACACGCCAGATACTAACAGAAATTGTCACTCCGCCTACATGATACATGAAAAAAAAACATACATATTGGATACCAGGCACGATATACGTCGTGCCTAGAATCAGATGGTTTATCAGACATGTCAAGTGTCAACAAAGGAATTGACCCAACCCCACATACTTAATCTAAGTATTACTCCCTTCATCCCAAAATGAGAGTCTTGGTTTCCTTTTTTAGAGAAATTAAGAAGTTAGATAGTGTTGGACATTTCCTCTTATAACCACGTAGACATGTGTTGTAACAAACTCAAGGGTTAGTAACTTATTATAGGGAAACTATTGAAAATTCATGCATAACTACCTAGAATGAAAAGAGAACTCATATTGGAACAAAAATGAAGGAAAACCAGGACACTCATTTAGGAACGAAGGGAGTAGTTAAATGGAAAAACATTTACACATTTGCAACTTCAACTGTTGAAGATAATTAGAATAATTATAATTCTAGAATTAAAAGCAAATACCCCAACCATGAAATCACATGCATATATTAAAAAAAAAATCAAGATGAGCATTGAATTGCATTATTATCACATTGGATTCCTAAATGAGCACTTACTGTTCCCTTGAACATCTTCATTAGGATCTGATAACCCATACTCAGATTGTAGCCGTCTCCGATGAATTGCAACTTTTTTCTCAATTTCCTCCAAGTTTTTTATTCCTCGGTCCTCAAGAGATTCACGATATTCTATCAAAGCAACCTCCAGACGTCTCAACTTTTGCCTGCAATCAGAAAGGACAGTTAATCACCATTTATATAATAATATAAGCCACAAGCTAGCACTAAACAGTAGATGCATATGAAATATATTTACGTCAGTACATACAACAAAATTATGTCTTTTTGTACTTATTAACATGAGAGAATTTTTGTCATGCTAGCCAATTGATCCTGCTTGAAGAAGAAAAGGTAGAAAAGAAACTAAATGCCGTCTAAAACAAAATTGAATAGTTGTATCACTGCCAAAAAGACTAACAACAAAAATAAGACTAAAACAATAGATTAGAGCAAGTATGGTACAACCTCTGTTCTTCATTCAACCCAGTGTCAGGTTGTGTCGGCATGCTTGCTTCTGTTGCAATTTCCACCTCATCAGCTCTATTTGGAACATCACCAGCAGTTTCACTTCCAGATGATGAATAACTTAAGCCCAACCCTCTAGAACTTTTCTTTTGTTCATCATCACTTTCATCGTCCTCTCGAGCCCATTTAGATGCTGGTAAAAAGGGATCATTTTTCTCTTTCCTTGTGAAGGCTTTCAGTTCAGGTTGGGGAATGGGAAGCGTTGGAGCTAAAGGTGCAGTTCGTTGGACTTGAGATTGCATTTCCTCCACCCCATAGCCATCCCACACAGACAATCCCGCAGGCTCGGGTTCAACATTAATTTCTCTTCGACCAGTTGCATATGTACCCGAATTTGAATGGCTCTGCGCATATTTCAGGTCATCATCTAGTTCATATCCCCTCTGTTTTTCTGCCTCTTCAAGATATAGCAATCTAGCAACCATCATTTCTCTACCACCAACAAGTGATAATCCATTATGCCTGCAGCGTCTCTCCAGCTCAGCTAGGGGAAGACTCATCAACTCCTTTGTAGCAGCTCCTCTACCCATTGCCAATGCCGCATCTTGATTGGTCTTACCCCCATCACCTGTATCTTCAGAGCTGGTCTGTTTTTCTATATCCGGTGCCTCCCCACATATAGAATGGAAAGGGATTACACCAGAACTCCCGGAACGAAGAAAGGTAGCTCGTAATCCATTTACATATGCATCTGAGAACAAGAACCAATCTGCCCATACTTGAAGAACTTTCATGACACGCTCCTGCAGCACACCACCCAAACAGATTAACTTATAGCCAGAAGAAGAACAAACAAAATCAAAAGTTACAGAATAAAGGTTGTCAGGTGTTTGGACACCTTACCTTTAGTGCTTCGGCAGTTATTCTCCCTGTTACACTACGATAAAGGTCATTAAAGCTCTCCATAATGTCAGGGAATGTTGCTTCAAACTTGGGACGGTATGCAGAGGCATTTTTTACAGGAGCACTACTATTATGAAGTATGTCTGAGACAAGCATGAGCCTTGCAACTTTGGTTGGAATCTGAGTTTCTTTAAGAGTCAAGGATTCAGTCAGAACTTCGACAACCTGCAATCAACAAAGCATTTAAACTTAAGAAAATACTTTTGATAGTTGAAAGAGAAACTCTAGAAGAATTGCTCTCATTCTCATTTTTTTCCAATTTAAATTAAGAAGGCAAAAGAATACTCCAGTTTACTAGTTACTAGATCTCAGCTTAATTGTAAGAATCATATAATGAATCATTACCGGATGAAATTGCATCATCAACAGTCTCAAAAGATCCGTGATAGATAAAATTAAACTAATAAATGAAAACTCAGAATACATTAGCCAGTAAATGAAAATCATATTACCTCACCAGCGGCATCAGCATTATCCAAAGCAAAACCCATGGCTTCTTTTATCTGACTCCTTTCCAAGGTTAGTGCACGCAGCATGTCCTCAAACTCATCCCTCTGTGGATCAGTAAGCGTCCGTTCAGGTTCCAAACGCTGAAAAAGTTGCAAAGAAAAAATTGTCATCTCTTAATAAACACATATTCCTCAATAATTTATAAGAGGGAGGAACAGTGAATGTGTGTATAAACAGACATAGATATTAGTACCCTGCTTCTTCCTGCTGCATAAGTTGTACTAGACTCCTTTTCGTGTTCTGGGCTTTTTACTGTAGGCAGAGGTGGCGGGATCCATCTAGAAGAAAAAACAGTGGACATCTTGAATCAATACTGTGACATGCTCCCATTATGCATATAACTTAAGTAACTCTACGACTCAAGATCAAACATCAGGGCTTCATTACCTTCCACTACCAGTTATCATGATGAATGGTTCTGTACGCCACCTTTGAAGGGTGTCACCCTGCATTCATGAAAACAAATTCTCCTCAGACCAGAAATTTATCTTTTTATAGCAACAACAATAACAACCAAGCCATTTCACAAAATTGGGATGGCTACATGAATCTTTTAGTAAAGCCCCTGAATCTTCTACTCGTATTCTCCCCAACTCCTATCAGTTCATCCTTTCTAATGTTATTTTCTCTGTTAATCCGTGCACTCTCATTGTCTCTACTTAATACTTCTTCCCATATTAAATTAGGCCTACCCCCACCCATTTAAGTTTCTCCAGACTGAATTATCTCAGCTTTTCCATCATGGGGTAACTTACATCCTTACATGCACATGCCCAAACAAGCTTAGACATTTTCCCCTCGACTCATCTTCAGTTAAATACCTTTTTATACAAAAAAGATGCATAAAGTAAAACATTGCACTTTGTGTTGCATATTACACCAGTGACAACTAATGAGATTTGATGGCTGTTGCAACCATATAACAATCAATAATACTCAAGGAAGCTGCTGATATGCACAAACATATAAATTTGCAAAGGAAAACAGGGCGGCATATTCATATAGGAATTTAGTAGAGTGTACCTGAGCAAAAGAATAGAGCCTCCATACATAGTAGGTATGTTCCTTCGAGCCTAACTCAAACAGGAAACTGAAAAGAGGATTCCCACGACCTCTCTCCATAATTGCTTGTTCAAATGCACATCCCCCATCAAGAACATACAGTGCCATTGTATCAATCACATGGCGGAGATGTTCCTCCTCAGGGGGAACAACCATTATATCTGGAACATTTGGAGTAAGAACCTAGACACCAAGAACCAACAGGACATATGAGAACAAAAAAACAAATTGACAGGTGAAGAAAAAATATGTATATAATAAATCTTTTCCAGCCACCATAAGTCTGCAACACTCATAGCAATTGGATGGGTGAACAATGAAAAGAGACGCAGAACTAAACTAACTCACAAACTGTTACCTATGATCTAAACCGAAAATTGATTCATCTATAATAAGCCTGAACTCGCACATTGTATTTCATGACTTGAGTAGGTCCTCTATCATATCAAGACAGCTAAATATCAACCTAGCCATTTAGTCCATTGCACCTTAACAATTACAACAATTTGCAACAGCTTTTTTGTTCAGCATATTTTTCAAAAAGCCAAGTCAAGCAAGGGTATAACTTAAAAAAAGCATTTAAGACACTCGCGATCCAGCTACACCAAAATAATTACATTGCTTAGAAGTTGTTGACAGGGTTAGCTCCTGTGCTCCATGCATTAGCAACTTCAACCAATTGCACATGCTTCAATATAACATTCGGCAAATTTAGATAACTCACAGAAGATCTAAATGTTTTCTAATGAAAGGTTATAAGCAACCTAAAAACAATACAACAAGGTTAACTATCGGAGGTGATAAATAGGCAAAAGGTAAACTCTACTATGCGCCAACCATCAAACTAAAACTCGACACCCAACCCTTATAGGAGTTAGGACACAGGAAGTCACATTCATGATATAATACAAACCAGTTAGAATCTAAAAAAATTAACCTACCAGTTCAGAATTCTGACTTGGGACAGATGTGACTGGAGGGCCTGATGGACCAGACAAGACTACAGTGGCTCCCTGTCAAATGAAAAAAATAGATAACCTTTCAAAATTAGAACATAGGCCAGCAGATTTAGTGAAGATCATGCCATGAATGAAAACCTTTGTTGAAGTCGAAAGTTAATTAAGTAGAAGTAGCAAACCTCCTTGTTCCTGATGGCCATATGTCCTGGCGGGGGAGCTGGTAGTGCTTGTGCTGGAAGAGCAACAGATTTACCCCAACCAATCTTCAACTCATACTCGTAAACCACCACACCTGTCACATAAAATATTCTCTTCAATCCTTTTTTATCCCCATATCCCAATTTTAGATGAGCCCATACATATATTTGGGAATTATACAGGTCAACTAAACACTTTACAGAAGTGCTCAGCCTTTAATTGTCATGAAGTTAGTATATTATGAGAAGGGCACCTAAAAATTTACCTTGCATTTCATCTTTTGCAGCCTGTCCATCAGCTCGGTTCATAAAAGCTACAAAGCCACAATTTCTCTGTCGCCTTCGCTCTTCTTCTGTCCTAGGCCACATTATTTTTACACTAGCAATAGGTCCAAATCTTCCAAAAGTCCGCAGAAGAAAATTCTCATCCACCTAAAACCAATGAGAAAAATTATGCAGCCGGAATATTTTCAGTTTCAGGACATATCATTGATGAAAACACTAAGAGTAAGAGACTTCTAAGGAAAATTCAGACCTGAGGCGAGAGGTTTCCAACATAAAGGTTGGTAGTTTGTGGATCACCATCATCAAATGATCCTGGTAGCCTTCCACTTGGATCAAAGTCATCAGGCAATTCATCAAAGCGACTTGGCTGAAAAGCAGTAGCTTGTTATAATTATGTGCTCAGGAAATAATTGCATGAGCAGATTCAAAACGTTGAATATAGCACAAGAATACATATATAGGACAGTATCATATGACATGCATATCATAATCAGCTATGTTGTCATAGCCTTGCTTAATTCCTTCCCAGGATCAGAGGAACTATCTCTCTCCCCCTCTTTTTCTCTAAAACACAAATAAACACATGAAAACCAATACTAAGAGAGTACTCACAACAGAAGTTTCAGTGTAGCGCCCCTCACGCCTTTGTTCACGCTCTTGATTCCGCCTCTCTCTCAGTTCTTGTTCATGCTTCAGCTCCTCCATAAAATGATCTATATTCCTAGACTTCCCTTTTTCTTTTTCCTTGGGCTTATCCTCCTCTTTCTAGAAGTGGTGCAAAAGGTTTAGAAAAATTAGAACACTAAACTCGGTTCACAACCATACAAATAAGCATCCAAGACTTATATTCTGAAACTACCTTCTTCTCGGATTCTTTGCCCTTGGAGGCCATAGGAGGTGGTATAAAAGACGGAACATACCTGCAGTACAATAATCGAGGGCAAACATTCATTTGCCAAAACATTCCCCAGAGAAGGGTATGATGAGATAAAGAAAAAAGGAAAGCCATGCATAACATTAAACTAGCCACTTAAACAATTTATTTCTAACTTGACAGTAGTCCCAACAATTCATAATATTCAATGCTAGAGATTTCAGTGAATTCCCACATTAGGGCAACCAACAGGAGGCTTAAAGCCTTAAACTGTATATTTTAAGTGCCAAGGATACCCCAGTAAACCTATAGTTGACGGCTCTCCTAACATAAACTGTATATTTTAAGTGCCAAGGATACCCCAGTGAACTATGTCATGTTCCTATTGATAAGGATCCCTAAGAAAAATCATCCCTCAAAGTACAGGTACAGCCGTACCGGTATATAATATCTTTTACGGGGAAACAAAATTTTAACATCTCTTCACAAGCTCAACTAACATGAATAGTGACACAAACAGTATTATACCGAGCTCCGAGGAAGAATCTTTTCCCCATAGAAACATTTCCAAAAGAAAAACAAGTGTGGTAAGATATAGACACAGATTTATTTTAACTTTTTTAGCTCATGCAATGTCTTCAATAACAATTGCTATGACCACAACACATTTTATGCTGAGTTTAAAAAAATCTTGGAGATAAATAATGTATATAAATGAATATTTTAACAGTAGGATTTGCTGCAAATATGATTCATCGGCAACCATAAATTTGCTGCCAAATGAAGAGGCAATTATGTCAGATAACTCAGTTTCTCCAGTATCAATCAAATATTCAAATTGTATCATATGACTATCAACTAAAGAACACTGTTTTCCTCTAGTCTGCAGGATAATATAAACAACTGAACTTTTTCAGTTAGTAGTATATCATTAAACAATTGTAATTCGAATTTGGAATGTTAATCATCATGTCACCACAAAATAATTGAGTTTTATAATTTTTTAAGATGAATAAACAAAGCAGTGATATTCGTAGTCTTCCACGGGTTAGCATTGATATGCTTGCAATGTAATTGAATCACCTCGAAATAAACTACACTACAACAAAAGTAATGCACTGTAGTAAGATTCTTCTATGGGCATATCCTCAATGATTAACCATTACAGACAACATATTGTTAGTGATTCATGAGAATCCAGATTCATATCATGAAAATATCAAATAGTGATAACCTTGCAAATATGATATTAAACTCCAAGTTTCAAAACCAAATCTAATTTAGCATGAACAAGTAACAGGAACAAGGAAATGGATGGGGGGAAACAAAGATGCAAAACAAAAAGAAATAGACAATTATAGTTCCTTAGTCCGATGGCTCCATAATATGCATCTGAGTATTTTCTTTCTAGAAATTAGAAAAGAAATTAGAAAAGAAAATTAGAAACATATTATCACTGGATGACATATTATCACTTGATAAGATGCTCAAAGCTACATTTGAGGATATCCGCGTACAAGTCTCCTACTCATGATACCTCATCAAAGAGCATGGCAACATTGTTAATCAAAAGTATTTATTTACCTACTTCCCTTCTTTGGACCAGATACCCCATCTTTGGACTTTTCACCTGCCATCCGTGAATGAATAAAAGGCCCATGCATTTATTAATGTGTTCCCATAATAATAGAAAACTATTCATTTATCCATAGCGTGAAACAAAACAAAAAGCTAAAAGCTTAAACTAAAATAACCAAGGGCAAGAAGAGCTCCTCAGTTGAACTGACCTTCAGAATCGGCCTTCAATTTATCATTAGGGTTAATCAATCCTCCACGAACAAAAGCCTTCGTACCAGGGGTGGTATCATCTTGAAATGACTCTACAAATTCCGCATACAAACGAGCTGTCTCATCCTCTTCTCTCTGCAAAAACAAGATCCCATTATGATGATGATGAATGACAATCTATTTTGAAAGTATGACCAATAAGCTTCGCAGGAACAACAAGCTCGTCTACAAAGAGTAACAAACACTTCATAGAACTAACTGAATTTTGGTGTTTCTGAAATAATGCGAAGACCATCACATAAAAGAACTTCTGGGCGCATAACTTACCGATGTATGATATCGCTAATATTATATGTCATACAAACATAAGATTAATGGTACCTTTTTCTTTGCTTCTTCCTCCTCCCTGTGCTTCTGAAAGGGCGTCTTTTTCCTTGTGATGGAGAAGGAACTCATCTTTGCATAGAGAACTAAAACTAACAAGCATTATACAAAACTAATCAAAATTCAAAAAATAATAATAATAAAGTAATAAAATCATGAACACAAACCATTAAAAAACTCAAACTTTGTAATGCATCCAATTCAGACCCAGCATTACAACCCAACAAATCTCCAGAATTATGAATATAATGCACAACCCATTGCATAAAATTCTCCAAAAAATCCTATCGAATGAACCAATAAAAAAAAGCTTAGATTCCGATCTCCTTCCAAAACCTAGCACCCATCACCATAACCAGCTCCTTAAGCTAGAATCAATCAACCCAGAGTAAAGTAACGCGTTTTCGGAAGAAAAAAAAAACTAAACGCATATATCAACTGGAAAAGAAAAACAGATAGATGCTTCGACCGGCATCGATAATCACACATGGAAAATTTGAAGGAGTTGAGAGCTACAAAACCAATCAGAAAAGCACATACCTAATCAAACAGAGGAAAATAGGGGGCGGAACGAGTTGAAACGAGTCGCGAGAGTAGTAGAATCAGTACCGCGAGCGAGTCTAGGGTTTATGGGGTCGCAAATCGGCCGAGTTTCACGGCGTTCCCGCAAGAGCTACCGAGTCGTCACGGTGTCGCGAACACAAATTAAAAGAAAATTTTAATATATTGGATTTGATCGGAACAAAATGAAAATTGGTCTAATTTAATCTGACGATAATGGGTCTGAGATAGAGTTACCCATGTAAAAATATAAAAGAGAACATTTAATATATTCATTGGCCCGTGATTTCAAATACAACCAAACGTGTGAGTCTAAAAAAAAACGTATTGTTCCACCATACTTTAAATAATAATTCAACTATTAGAAAATGTATATGCGCTAAAACTAAATAGGAGTGATTGTGTTTCTATTTCCGTTACTTGTTAGAAAATGTATAAGTTTATAATCAAGCTCACAAATTTCAAAGAAATGTCAAAATCAAGTCTAATTATAAAAAGAACGCATGAAATTAGGGTTTCGGGTCTCTCTAGGGTTTCGGTACAGCTAACAAGTGGTTGTCTCCCAGTAGGGGGGTGTCGGTGGGTAAGGTTGCTGGTAAGTATGATAAGAATGTGGAGGGGAGGAGGGTGGCGGCTGGGAGGCTATATAAGGATAGGATGGGAGAAGGATATATATAGAGATAAGAAAATAGAGGTTGTGAGGAAATCTTTCATGCTTTTTGTGTTTGGTGCTATGGCTAGAAGTGAGAACAATGGAGAGGTCGTAGGGGAGGGACGGATGGAAGGAAGGAAGGAAGGAGTT